>PVKS010002645.1:12131-115313 GCA_004027875.1 Aplodontia rufa | reverse complement strand
GTATTGCACTAGTGTTCAATTAACATTTTTGAAACTGGTGTTTGTGAATACCTTTTCTAAGGCTTCAATTTGTGTTGAATATGGTAATATAAAGCATTTACATTTATTTCAGAAGCCATGCAGCTTTCATGCTTAGTGTACATATCATCAGAAAATTATATTGGAATCTTGAAGAGATATCAGGTCACTACCAACATTTCTTTCTTGTAGGTCTAAGTTACTCAGAGTTTTATCTGCAACTCTTGGGACCCAACTGTCCCAATTCTGCTGAAAGTATATGATGGCCTGTCATGGTTCAAAGACAGTATTTCTGATAAGTCACGGGTTTCTGCCTTTTCTCAGAAACTCCATACCATTGGGACTATCCTGAACAGCATTTCATTGATTTAATAGAATGTCATCTCTAATGTAACAAAACTAGGAGACAAAAATAGTTGGCATCAGCCACACTTGAAAAAAGTGAGGCTTTTATGGTAAAATGTATGTACAACCATAAAAAAATAATTCTCTTCAATGTAAGATGTCATAACTGCTACCCCTATTTTATTGACTTTTGGGTATTCTGAAAATGCCATTTGCCTAGCTACAAAATATATTTGCTTAAATATTAATAAGACTAATCTAAAAAAAACAATAACAAAAACTAATTTCCTTATTTTCTTTCATTTCTATTCCCTTGGAGGAGTTGAGTAGGTAACATAGATGAAAAGGTTGCTGTAAGCCAAGGAGTGACTCACTTGCTAAATCTAAAAATATTTAAATATAAAAAATATCAATAGTAACAAATTATAAACATTAAATAAAAATGTAATACCTGGTTCCATATATGCATAAATTAATTAGTTTTCCTCAAATAGTTTAAAATATTGCGCAAGGAGAAAACATAAAGTTTGAGTAGAGAAAATTTGAAGACGATTTTACAACTTAATTAGCTGGCCAGAGTCCTAGTTTCAGAAGAATATTGGTAAGAGTCCTATGTCAATGAGGTAATGCACCAAAAGACACAGAATTATTCTGTGGTATTTAACCCCAACAGGCACAAATTGATTCTGCATATGAGGAAATGAATTTGATAGAAACAGATTGAGGGGAATCCATTAAATGGAAAACTATATTCTTTCAAAGACTCAAGGTCATGATAAGTTGTATAAGACTGGAGACATGCTCCAGAGTGAAGGATGAAGACACATGCATCAAATGGTTAGACCTTTTATTAGACCTTGCACAGGAAAGGAAAAGTGATATGGTACAGCTCTTAGTCAATATCGAATGGAATCTGTAGATTCCATGGTAATATTAATGCCGATTTCCAGATTTGCATGGTTGTACTCTGGTTATTTAGAAGAATACCCTTGTTTAGATACAATATGCGTGGCTGATCTAATTAAGAACTAATGGGCATTATGTCTGAAATGATCTTCAATGGTCCACAAAAGGAAAAATGGTAATGAGTATTTATTGTTGAGAGACAATTCTCTGGGTCTTTGCATTTCAGGGTCTTGAGAAATATTTTATCACACACTGTCTTTGCAAGGATATTTGCATAGGGAATAGGGATGGCTGAAAGTTATTTGAGTCTTTTTTTCACTTAGCAGAGGGCAGGGGTGTCTTATCATCAGGCTAATAAAGTGAGTTTCTCCCTCTCATATAAAGATTGAAAACTTTAGCTGCAACCCCTGATAAGATAGAGGATTTCCTAAATTTTGCGTTATTTGGTCATAATATGGACTTACTGTTTGTGAACTTGAGGCTGCTTGCTAATTATCCCCATCATTGAAAACAAAAGGAGCCAAAGGAGGCATGCAGCTAACAATGCCTTGTTAAGTCACCAGTAATAAAGTCTTTGTCACTAACCCAAGAGTCTCTCAGCTTCTGCTGGCATCTATAAAACTGTGACAAGCTAACTTGTTAGCCTCCAAGCAGGGCAAAATCTCAGACACTTCACAGTTTTTGACATCTACATGCAGTGAAGAGAAAGAAGTGATTGAGCAACTGTGGGAAAATACCATGTGCTCAGGAATCTGCTTGAAGACCAAGTTTCATTGCAACATTTTTGAAAGTGCAACTTGTCTGAAATGTTTATGATGATTTAAAATTATTCCAAGACATTATTGTATAAGAAAATAATTTCCATTCACTTAAGAATAAGTAAGAAAAATTCCTACATTTTTATTATATAAATTCTTTGAAAATCAATTTGAATTTTGAATTATCATTTCCCTTGTGTACCTTCAAACTCTGTATATACACCAATGTAGAGCCAGATCACTCAGAAAGCAGTACAGGAAGTTATTCTTACTTGGCCTATCATACATACAATAAGTTAATTTTCTACCTGTCATTTATGTTTTCAAAATTTATTGCCTTATTACCATTTAAAACATAAAGGATACCTAGAGATTTGCAAATATCAGTGCCCAGATGGGAATTTATTGGCATTTTAATGTTTCATAAACATGAAACATTATTTTTAAAATACACCATTATACGCAAGAAAATACAAATGTAGGTAGGGAATGCTTAGTCCTCTGTAATACTATTTTTTCCCTTTTGTAATGACTCCAAAGCATGCAGGCATATGCAAGTGCTTTCCTAACCTCATAATTGTTTCTTAAGTAAGAAAAAAGTTGCCATCAGAAAATGTATTTTAAACCTAAACAGTAAACATTAATATTTTAATTTAGTGTTTATTAGAAGTAAAATATTAAAAATGACAGTTAAATAATTATAAATGTGAGATAAGAGGAGAGACTGTTTACATTATATGGGTGCTACTTAGTTTCTTTCACTTTCATTTTTTTTATCTATAGATTGTGGTGGCATAAATAAGTTCATTGAAAAGAGAAAATATAATGTATCTGGTAATATGTAAGAATTCAGTATTTCAGTATTCAGTTCCACCTGCCTGTATTTCCCCTTTTCACATGTGAATGATTCTAGGGGCTTACAGAAAATATATATTCCAGTAGGAATAATATATCTTCTTCTAGTAAAATGTAAATTCCTTAGAAGAGACTTCTTATTTGGTACAGGAAGAAAAGTTTTTCTTTTATTCTCGTTTGAGTAAACTCTGATGTGGCTGAGTAAGGCTGTTCAAAAGCATGCAACAAAGCATCCTCTTCAAAGAGGAAAAGGAGCTTGGGCAGATGACAGACCATAGCAAGGATAGTTTGAGTTCAAATCTGTTAGTAATAATATCATGCAATTAATTCTTGCTTACTTTTGAGAATAATATGTATTTTCATTCCATGGTTTCCTTTCTTCTTTTCTTTTCCCTATTTTTCATGGCATTTTTTATTTTAAAAATTATTTTGCTTATTGAGCTTTCTAACATGATTATCTTTTATTCCTATACACTTGCATTCCTCAAAGTCAGAAGGAAAAATAAATGATGCTTGCTTTGGGGGGCAAATGCTATCCATTCCAAATTAAATCAACCCACATTTTTTAATTAATTATAGTTCTACCTTATGGTAAAAAAAACCACATGTTTTTAAGAGACAGAAGGATAGTGAGAGAGAAAAAGAGAAAATCAATTTTATTCAGTTTTTCATAAGGTTTTCATTGCTCCGACACTTAGTTGTTTGTGGTTCTAGGGTTTGAACCCAGGTTCTTGCGCATACCAGGCAAGCACTCTAAATGCTGAGCCACCACTCCAGCCCCTCATATTAAATTTTTGAAGTGTTAAAAGCAGCTGTGCATAGGTATGCTTTTATTTATTGAGTTATCTGACGTTTTTAGTAAAAGTCAGAACAAACAAAAAAACTTCAGAGTTGTCTACAGCTTTAAGTAGATCCCATTTTTTTGCTCTCAATAGAAATCTATTATGTCAAACTCAACTTTAGATGTCTTTGTATCTAGCTTTCTTCTCAATTTGCTGTACAAATTTCAATTGCCACTGTACAGATTTAAAATACCTCCCTTTGTGTAGACTGTCCAAGACCCTTCATACTTCCTATCTACCAAGTTTCTTCTGTAATAACCTCAGAAATGTCTCTCTATAGCTCTAATCATGCTCACCCTTCACATGCTTGTTCATTGTTCATTAGTTAGTTGGTAGTTTTATTTTTAAATAATTCTATTGTGTCCTCATTCATTAAAGAATAGACCAACATCTCCATATCTCAGCTTCCTGAGCTTCTGTTTGCTCCACTACAGAATTCCCATTGTGTTCAGAGAATGTTAGGTATCTTTATTATGTACAACTAAAATAGCAATATTGGAGTTTATACTTCAGCAAAAACACTTCTAATGAGCTTGTACTTAAAAGTTTACATTTTAAATTTTGCAGAACTCCTCTATATCTTTCTCCCCAGGTTTTGGAAAATTGTTTAGGTTTCCCTAAACACTATCATCAGAGTTCCCTCAAAACCTGAATCACGTCCAGGTTTTTGCATCTCCTCCTTGGGCACTTCAGAGCAGGTGTACTCAGAACTGTTGAATGCATGATAGGTGAAAGTTTGATTATGTAGGATGACACTTTCCCTCAAACACTAACTGAAGCTCTCCTTAGTGGATGCTCTGATTTTAGGTTACAGGAAATTCCCACTACTGACATCATTTGCTTGTAAAACAGATAGGATTACAGTCCTTGTACAAGAAAAGATTCATTGAGTTGCGTTTAGAAGTATACAGGTATAAAAAGTTAAAAATAATTTCAAAATCCTAATAAATTTGATCACTATTAGAGGCCTTAATGAAGACATTCACTTTTTACTAAATAGGATGTAAGCTTTTCAGACATGGGACTGGAGTGGTGGCTTGGTGGTTGCGGTACTTGCCCAGCATGCACAAGTACACGGGCTTAAACCCCAGCACCGACGTACACAACTAAGTGTCAGAACAACGAAAGCCATGTGAAAAACTCAATAAAAATTGATTCTCTCTGTCTCTCTCTTTCTCTCTCTGTCCTTCTCTAAAAAAAAAGCAAAAAACTTTTCAGACAAAAAATAATAGAACTTTCATTCATTAAGTGGTTCATCATGTTTCTTACTTCAAACATTACATATTATTAGTTTTGAAATACCCATTACAAAATTCACCTGGCCAATAGTACAGGAGATGTTTACTTTAAAGCAAGTCTTGAAGAACCAAATTAAAAAGTTATTTTCAATAGATTTTATTTTAAACATACAAAGAAAATAATTTGGCATCATGAAAAATAAATGCCTCCTACACAGCTTAAACCTAAGTCTGTAAATCTGCTTTACCATTCTGAAAGTACAGATAAATCCAAACATCTTCAAAGCCTTAAATGACTTTTCCTGCATTAAACAAGTTGAACTTGCCTTGCAAATTAAACAAAAGAAAACAACAATGGCATCAAGAAGCCCTCTATTATTCATGCACTAAAAATGGAGAATTCTGATTATCTAAATAAATCAGTAAACAAGAGTAAAACACCATCTATCAATGAGTCTGACTTTTCAAATCATTTTTATCAAAGTAAAAATGTTTTCCATATACAATTTTGTAGATGGCTTTTAAACAGGAAAGGAGAAAGAACAAGAAAAAAAATATAAAAGAAAGCATCCAGGAATGTGCATATGGAGAACTATGTAAAGTAAAGGAAGGTAGAACAGCAGAAATAAAAATGAAAGCAAAGTAAAAATGGAGCGTGGGAAGAAGACTGCAAGGAGTAAGTGTGGATCAGATTCATGAGTGAAGTATTTCATAGATTCATAGGGTTTAATCTTTACAAAAACCATGAACACATCTTCTGATAACACTTTACAGTATCAGAATTTTCATTATAAGAAACCTGTATTTCAATGTCAAATCTTCAAATCTGATAGGTTACAGGAAGTTGTACTCACCAGCACTGCCATCTACTGACCAAATAAAACTGGTATGAGCTTTGCTGTTTAAGTGTTTGACCACTAATGTTGTAAAGTTGATAAGGTACATTGTGAAACATTGATTTGTAATAATATATCTAGTAAATAACATTGAAATATGAATTAATATATTAACAAATGAGACATGAAAAAGCAAAAAAGAGAGTAGCAAATCCTAATTATATTGTTATAATTAGTAACATAAAATGTTAAGCATATTTTTTCTGATAATCTATCTACAACTATGTCACCACATATTTAAATATTAAATTACAACATAATTGTGTTGTAATTCTGATGTAAGGGATTTCATCTAAAAGTTCACTGACCGAATGTCGGTCTCCAAACTCAAAGAAAGCACATCAAATTGAAGTACGCACAGGGGAAATTTCTAGATCCTTAGGGTTCATCCATTTTCCCTATGCTTGCTTTCTTCCCACCTAAATCAGAGAAGGTAGGAAAGTGCTTAATGTAGTTAGGAAGTAATAACAGTGCTTTCTCATGTATCCTGTTGGGATAAATACATGGGCTATTTCCTTAGTCTTTAAAGGTGATAACAGATTGACCTGGAATGCTTATTTCTGGGAGTGTCAGAGATTTAGAGACCCACTTAATTGGCTTGCCCTGATGCACAATGCCTGACAGCCTGTGGGATTATCATTATAGCTGCTCTATCTGCAAGCTACGGAATTTCCCCTGTCCTACACTCCCAGTTTCATCTCCTGTCATACTAGTCTCCATCTTTATACTCCAGTTATGACAACTTGTTTGCAGCTCAGCCTCATGATCTTTCACCCCAGTGCCTTTGCTCAGGCACTCTCTACAGCAAAGCAATTGCTCAGGCACTTTCTTCCAGAGGATGACATTCCTGACCAACTTAAACCAAGAGGGCCAAATTCTCTTCCTCTCTCTTCCCATCGTGCAAGTGTCCATCTGTATTTACACCTGCACTCACCATGAGAAAGCTTTTGATCTTTGTCAGTTTGTTGCTCTTGCTTGACAGTGAATACAATCAAATGGGAGGATATTTTTTTTAACTTTTTTCTTTCCAGATAATCCATTGCTGACATGGCAACTCATGGAAGCAATTTTTTTAAAAATCATCCTAATATTTTAGTAGATCATACATTTTCCTACTTTTTGTTGGTTTTTCAATGATAGAGACAAAGAAATTATGGACAGAGTGCTGGATTTGATAGTTTGTACTGTTATGTTATGTGCTATGTTATATATTCTCACATGTTTACATCTTACCCTTCTCCCATCTAGATTGTAAGTGTCTTTGGGGTTTGGAGTATTTCAAATAGCACATTGTCCACTGTTCTGAACAATGTCCTGTGTGCCAAGTAAGTTCTTAGTAAATACTGTTTCATTACTTACCATCAACTACAGTACTAAAAATATAAAGTCACAATGTGATATAATAAATATCATGCAATACAAAGATTTAAAAGTTGCAATTAAACAACATAAAAGGATAAAATATGTCTCTATAGAGAACGTCTTGCTTAAAGTGGATCACAAAATGCAACTAGAAACAGATTAGATTTGCAGGAATTTGCTGTAGAATGACAAGAAGCAGGAGCATATTTAATTAGCCTCAAAACCAGCAAGTACATATTTTAAAATTTTTTTTCATTATCCACTTCCATATGTAATGTTTATTGGATAAAATAGAAAAAAATGAGAATATGTGTTCATAATACTGAATTATAAAATAAAGAGTACAAGAAAATAACTTTTAAAAGGGTATATTAAATATTAGTTACTTTCTGAATATGTGAGCAAGTCTTTAAGTCAAATCCCTCAAAGTTCTTTGAGAAAGGAACATCAAAGTTTCAACAATCTGTGATTTTAATACTTGTTTTCAATTCTGGACTGTTTTTGTGGGCATGGCAGGAAACTCCATGGTAAGATGTGTGTACTAGGGTTTTTTTTCTTAGAATTTTTGGTTTGTTTTGTCTTGTTTTTTGTCTTTGTATTGTCTCCATGTGACTTCCTTGGCAAGTCAGTATCTCACTTCTACATTACAGGCCCAGATATCAATGGTATTGAAAAAAGAGTTTTTCTGCTTCTGTTTGTAGGTGTAGTCAGCATAGGCTACAGGGCTTTGCAGCAGAGAAGTGTTGAAGCTCTTAATCGAGGGTTATGCCCTCCAGTGTTACAGCAGACTCCAGCAGCTAACTGCAAGTGTCTTCTTTCTGGGTTCTTGTCTTGCAAAATCAAAGAATAGAATTTCACAGACAATGGGAAGGCATGAGTTAAAGGAGTAGAATTTATTCAGGAGTAGAATTTATTCAAGGGTAGAAACAGAAACAGAGCTCTGTCAGGGGAAAAGGACCATAGTAGGTTCTTCTGTCTGAGTGTGCCAGTCCAGGGATGTATGTAGCACTTTAACCAACTCAATTGATCCAAATTAACGATATTCAGGATTTGAAAAAATTACCAATTCTATTGATTCAAAATCATGCTAATTAGGTTTTGGAACAGCACTAATGCTATTGGTTAACTCTTGAATTTGAACTTCCATTCAGGTCTGCCTGACTTCCATTTTCTCACAGCTCATCTACAATCCCAGCTTCCTAGAAGCTTGGGGTCAGTGGATAGTACGTTAAGGGTCTAGAGCTTCAGGGCTACAGAGAGTACAAGGCTGAGAAGGGCCTTGTTGGAATGATAGGCGGGTGTGTCCTGGCTTGCCGTAACCTCTTTATCCATCTCAGACCCTGGTGGGTTGGCATGGTGGTCTCCCCTCTACAGTGGCCCATGCTCCACTTCTCCACTACCACTTCTGGGAATGGACCAGTGGGCCATCTGTGGCTTGGAGGTCAAGGAGTCTTGTCAGTATTGCAATTAAATGCTCTTAAATTTCATAATTATCTAGGAAACTTTCCTGTTCTTTGTCACTTAACAATATTTTTAATGCTTACAAGAGCTTGAGAAACTTGCACATGAAGCAAAGTAATATGATCTTTAAAAGAACAGTGGCACAGTAGTAAATTCTTTCTTTCTTTGTTGTTGTTGCTATTTTAAGGATACTTAACATAAAATCTACCATACTGACAAGTTTTAAAGTACAAGATACATTAATAGCTACTATACAATATTAATTACTATTATTAAGTATAAAGTATATAGTTAGCTGCTAGCACAATATTGTATAGTAGTTTTCTAAAATGTATTCCTCTCCTATAACTGAAATTTCATGTCTATTGATTAGCAACTGTTCATTTCACCTACCCATAGATCCTGTAAAATACTTTTCTACTCTTTATTTCTATGAATTTGCTCATTTTAGATATTTCATATAAATTAAATCATGTACTATTTTTTTCTTCTGTTACTGGTTGACTTCACTTAGCTTAATGTTCTCCTGGTACCATGTTGTCACATATGGCTGTACTTATTTTAAGGGTGAATACTATTCCATTGTATGTGTGCATAGGCATTATTATATTATTATATATAATTATGCACATGCACATATTTTTTATATATTTATCCAGTCATCTGTTAATGGATGTTCAGGATATTTTCACAGTTTGGATCTTGTGATTAATGTTCATAATGATAAATTTGGGAATGCAGAAGAATCTTTGAGATCTTGATTACAATTTTTTTATTTATATTCAGCAGTGGGATCGCTGGATCACAAGGTAAATCTACTTTTAATTCTTTGAAGAATAAAGAGAATTACATAAAATTAGATGTTCTCTTGTGACATAACCTCTCAGCAAACTAAATATAGAAGGAATTCATCTCATAAATGATTTACAGGCCACATGTAACAATCCCATAGCTAACATCACACTCAACAATGAACAACTGAAAGCCTATTGTCCAAGATAATGAATAAGGCAGGTTCTTTAATTTTTTTACGGCTGCAACCAAAAGAACTGACAAGAGCAATTTCAGAGGAGGAAAAGTTTATTAGGGGTTCATTGCTTCAGAGATCTCAGTCCATACAGGGCCAACTCCATTTCCCTGGGCCTGAGGTGAGGCAGATCATCATAGTGGAAGAATGTGGTGGAAGAAAGTGGCTCAGGACATGGCTACCAGGAAACAGAAAGATTTCTCCTCTCTCCAAGGACAAAATATATCTCTCAAAGGCATGCTGTAATGACATACTCCCTCCTGCCATACCCTACTTGACTACAGTTGCCATTTTTATTTGATATGGCCCTGGGTGTCCTACCCAGAGCAATTAGACAACACTAATAAAAAAGACATAATATTTTGAAAGGAAGAAGTAAAATTAATTTTATCTCTAGGTAACATGATTTTATATATAGATAAACTCTAAAGACTTCACAAAAACTATTAGAACTAATAAATGAAATCAGAAAAATTTTCAAGGTACAAAATCAACATGTAAACATCACTTGCATTCCTATACACTAACAACGAATTATTGAAAAAAGTTAAGAAATTTGCCTCATTTATAATCATATTAAATGGAATAACATACTTAAGTATAAACATAATCAAGAGATAAAAAGCATGTACACTGAAAACTACAAAACCTTGATGAAAGACATTAAAGAAGATACAAATAAATGGAGATGAATTATATGTTCATGGAATGGAACCCAAAGCACCCAAAGCAAACTAAAGATTTAATGCAATTCATCTTCAAATTACAATGAAATTTTTCACAGAAATAGAAGTAAGAATCCTAAAATTCATATAGATCCATAAAAGACCCCAAATACCCAAGGTAACCTTGAGACAGGGAGATCAAAGTTGAAAGGATCACTCTTCTTCATTTCAAAATGTACTACAAATCTACAGGAATTGAGACAGCATGGTACTGGGATATAAACATACATTTGACCAATGGAATTGAATACAGAGTGCAGAAATAAATCTATACATGAACAATCAGTAGATCTTTGACAAGGGTGCCAAAAATACACAATAGAAAAACAGCCTATTTAATTAATGGTGCTAGAAAAACTGAATATAAATATGTGAAATAATGAAATTGGACCTCTACTTTACACAATGCACAAAAACAATCTCTTAGTGTTTTAAAAACACTAAAAATGTAAGACCAGAAATTGTGAACTCCTATGGAAACTCTCCTTGTCATTTGTCTGAAAAACTATTAGTGGGTACAATAACAATGGCACAAGTAGCAAAGCAAAACTAGACATTAGACTAAGAGCAGAGTAGACACTGTAGAAGACCAAAGGAAATGATTAACAGAGTGAAAAGGCAATCTGCAGAATGGGAAAAACCAGATCTGATAAGCAATTCACATTCACAATTTTTAAGGAAGTCCTACATCTCAATAGCAAAATAAACAAAAGGAACAAGTAACTTGATTCAAAGCTGTCTAGATGACTTAAACATTTCTCCAAAGATGACATGAAAGCAAACCATAAGCTATATGAAAAGTTCTGCATCACTAATTATCATCAGAAAATGCAGATTGAAACCATGATTACATATCATCTCATACCTGTTATGTGGCTTTTATCAATAAAACCTTAAGATAAAAATTATTTTGTGTATACGTGAAGAATTGAATATTCTTCTAAACTAAATACGGGAAGGTAAAATCTTTCAGCCACTTTGGAATACAGCAGCAAATTTCGGTACCGTTGAGAATGATGGGATACCCAAACCAATGGGTCCCAAGGGCAGAGCAGACACTGTGGAGGAGCCAGGAACGGGAATAGAAGGGCAGGATAATTTTATTGGTCACGGCTATGGATGATAATGAAAAAGGAAAGACTATTTAATATAGCATACTAAGTACATTAAATCATATTATGTATACATAATATTCATAAATGGAATATGTGTCATTTAATCTCTCTGTGTACTGTTTTTTCATCAGAAGATCAGGAGAAAAAACAAATATTTTACATTTAACCTTAAATGAATCATAATTGGAAAAGTTATTAGTTTTACTTTATCAATTAAAAAATTCAAGCTTAAAAAGCAAAAAAGTATACCCACTATCATAAAATCTCTTTAGGAGAGCTATGCTTCAAATGTTGACCCAACATTTATTCTCTTGTTTCTGCACCTAAGTTATCCATAAAACTAAATGCACTCTATGCTGTGGAATGGGAGGAAAAGTTACCTCTATTGCATTTTCTTGCTTCATGCCCCATGTGTGCCTCTCACTACCTGTGCAATCTGGAGCAAATTTATTTCTCAGGGCAAATCACTGAATCATTTTGAAGCAGTTGATATGAACACTTTCCTTTTTATGTTGAAGGAGGCTACTACTACTCTCTACCTCATAGAAATGAATGTATCTTAAAGCAGTGCCTGACACATCAGAAGTACTACCCAAATTTTAACTATCACTGTGGCATTTTAAGAAATAAAAATGCTGAAAATAAAAAGGTCAACAGGGAAGGGTGATCAAAGACACACTCAAATTATTCCACTTGTGGCTGATTCTATTCCAAGAAAAGACAGAAATTTAGGAGTGGATTTTTGAGATTTGATTTCTCTTCAAAACTGCTTATTTAGTTTCTTTCCCTAAGTGCTAACAGACCTCCTAAATGTAGGAACATGAGGATTAAGCCTCAAGAATGGGCATGAGCTCAAGAAATCATCAAAACAGATTATAAGCAAAATACAATCAACTGGATTACCTTGTATTTAGGTAATCCTTGTCACCTGGATAGGTAAGCAGTCAGAAGGACAAATGGATAGTTCTTTGACAGTGTTTCAAAAAAATGTCCTCAAGATATCTTATGAAGAATAGAATGAAAGAAGTAAGAGCATCAGACAAAAAAAATTCCTCCTTTGCTTCTGGGAGGCAGGGATGGTGAAAAAAGGAAGGGTGCATGTGGATCACAGGCCACAGTGTTAAAGCTGCCTGTAACATTTTCAAACTCTATTTTCTTCACAAGATGCTGTCTGTGTATTAAAAATTGAAATTAGAAAAACAAAAGTCTCCGAAAAGGAAGTGTCACCCCTGATTAGAAATGGCATAAGAAGCAGCAAAAAAGCTTTATGCTCAGCTTGAAGTCTTTGGGATTAAGAAAATCTTTCAGGAGCAAAAACAAAACAGAGGAGGAAAGGCAGATTAGTGTGACTTCAGAAATGAGTTCTGAGCCTACTGAAGCACAGTGTATTAGCTTTATGACGAGAGCCATTAGCTCGCCACCGACAGGCAATATTTCTAAAGAGCTACACTGCACAGAGAAGAAAATGCAAAGGATCCAGGAACAAAGCTCCACTTTCTCACCAGTTATTAACCTCATTTACACCACTGAGTTCCTATCATTATGCTCATTACCTTGACAGGGTTCCGTGGATGGATATTTCATTCAGCAGGGTTCAAACTTGAGGACAGAGAAAGGGAACCCTGGAGGCTTAGTAGCAATTGCCTTTGCCTTTGTTATGACCAGCTGCACCTTCTATTAAAGTAAATGGCTAAGTAACTATTTTGGGAAAGAATGCCCTTAAAAAAAAAAAAGTTTTTCAGAGTCCTTTACTTCAGGCCAGTTCACCACGTTTTCCTCCTCAGGTGTAAGGTTCATTCTTCAAAGCAGTTGAACTCTTTCTTTCTACAGTATAAACAATAATTGAATGCTTGTAAGGTCAATGTAGATCCTATTAGCTTTTTTCAATGGGAGGTAGTTTTACATGAATTTGGGAAAATCATCCTTTGGGATGATGGATCCAAAGTGGTGGGAGGGTTAGTATTTACAGCTACTTGAAAATTAAAAGAAGGAATCCTCCAAATTTAGAAACTCCTTAGTTTTGATTAACATTAAATGAATCCTGAGATTTTGGCTTTTCTTATTTTATGGGTACACTCTGAGAGTTGCTTTACAAAAATAATAAAGGTGTGTCTAATAAAATAAAATTATCATAATTTTGAATATCAGTGATGGTGTTTGATGCCACGTTACCAACATCTGTTATTGAACAGAATATAAGATCACATTTTAAGTATAAACATAGTAGGAGCTATTCTCTACAATATCTTTTTAGTATTTTTTCATTCATTGACCAATCATACATAATTTATAAGATGTCACTCATATAGACAATTATCCTTGATCTTTAGAAATATCTAAATAGAATATTTCTAAAAGAACCTCATTTTTTGCACTTTAATAGAATTAATCTAAATGTTTGCACGTCTGAAAGATAACTGAAGAGTAAAAGATAAGTATTATATCTATACAGGACAGTAAGTTTTGAAAACTGAGAATGTATTATTAAAATGTATAAATATTATTTACATATCAAATCAAAAACTAATGTGACTAAGTATTAATATTCATATAGATACTACTAAAATATGTAATAAATGTCAATATTTCAGTTTAAAAGAGCAAAAAATTGATATGAAAAATAATGAAATTCATGTTTGATTTATTAAAAAATAATAGAAATTCATGTTGATATCCAAATAAATTTAAGACATGTATTTAATGTATCTAAAAAATTCTAATATAAATTGCTCACCAATAATAACTGCTGTTTCTTTTATTTTCAAGCCACTTTGCCTTCCCTGAGGTCTTCAGGCAACTTGACCTATTTGTCCTACACATTTGTTCCACTAAATCTAGTTCCACTAAGGTTAACTAGACCATTTCTTCTTAAGGGGTGTATTTCTTCAGCGACCAACAGATCTTAATCAAATATATCCCTTCAAAAGTGATAAGAAATAAAATAATAATTCTATTCTTCAGCAAAGGAAGGGGGTAAGACAATTCATAAAGCTTAGTGTTGAAGAGCTAATGAGAGCTGTGTGATGAGCCCCCAATGGGCAGGGGAAGTGTAGAAGAAGCTGGGAGGGATTGGTCTAAGAACAAAGATTGAAGAAATTGTCTCTACAGTTCCCAGAATGATGCTATAACAAACAAGAGACACTGATATTTTGGACTTTCAAGTAACATCATATAATAGCTGTATATTAAAAAAAAAATCCTTAATATGATCAATAATCATGACCTACAATTAGCTCCATGAGTTACAAAAAGAAACATAAATAAGAAAATTGAGACTTGGAGAAACTGTACCTTAAATATCCTTACATAGTGAAGGTCCATAAATTCAGATTTCTCTTTTCTAATAGAGGGCAGGGAAGAATATGATGTGTATCTAATTAGAGATGCAACAGTGGCACCTTTACTTGTGTTTCTTTGAGGTCTAATTCACCTATTACTTAACTCAGTTCTACCTCTTTTGAAAGTTTTCAATCTTTCCATTAACGTTTCTATCACATGTCTCTATGTGTGTGTGTGTGTGTGTTGACAGCTCATGTACCTTTATCTCTGAGCAAAACTTCTGCCAGTGGGAAAATGTATAAATGAATTATTCCTTGCAAATGGGTTGTGTTTAATCAAATGATTTCAGTAAAACTGTTAGCTAATGGAAAAGATTTTAGGCTAGAGAGATTGCTGAGATGTCATAAACAATCAAGAATTGAGATTGCCAGTCATTAGCCTGAAGGATAAATGAATTCAACTAGGTGATAGTCAAAGAAAATGCCTTGTGCATAAGAAATTCACAATCATTAATGAAAGCTGAGATCCAACTGCAGAAGTTTTCATTTCCCTATTTGGATTATGCTTGATTATTAATTAATAATAGTTAATTGATAATTAATTAACAATACTGTGAAATGAAAGACAACTAGATCAAAAGGATGAGTGTATCTAAAAGAGCTAGCTAGCAATTTCTATAATAATTGAAATTGTTATTTTAGTTATGAAAAAATCCCTACAGAATGAAAAGGAAAAGAGTCAAATGTCAATCAAGAAAATATGCTTCATATTAAATTCTTTATAGTTCTTGTGCTGAATCAATAATATTTGAATATTTTTCCATATATATGTTGTCAATATGCAATGGCAACACATAACAAAATAAAAACATAATAACATACAAATTATTAAAACTTTTAAAATATAGTAATTATTATTTTTAATGTTCAAAAAATCTTCAATATTTAAAGATGTCTACATATAGAAATGCACAGCCTATCATGTATTCAGCAGCCCAAAATAATGCATGAAATAGTACATGAAGCATATACTACTGTACCTAATCATGAAGCTCTTGAATATGAGGAATAGAGATAATGAGAACGAAAAGCCATATTGAAATAAAGGAACAAAAATTCTAAATTATGTCAACTTTCTCATTAGCAGAATGATTAAAATTTCTGAGGGAAAATAAATTTTAGCATAAATTTGTATTCTTACTGGTCAAGTGTAAGGATATAATAAATGTTTGTAATAATGCAAGCATTCTTAATATTTACCCAGATTGTCAAGGGTCGAATGTCTTCACTTATCTGTGGAGGCTGGAGCTAAACCCAGGCCTGTGTGAAAGGCAGTCAGTCTCATGTATTAGACCCAGCAAAGGCATAGTAACACATAATCTAGGATGATCATAGATATGTATCGGGAAGGAAGGGGGAGAGGGGCTGGTCAGGCATTTGGGTGGGAGAATAGGAAGGGATCAAGGGGGTAATTCTGATTTATAAATATATGCATATCTATGTGTGTGTGTGTGTGTGTGTGTGTGTGTGTTGACAGCTCATGTACCTTTATCTCTGAGCAAAACTTCTGCCAGTGGGAAAATGTATAAATGATACATTTGGATGCATTTTTGGTTATACAACTAAATTTCTTAATAAAAATATTTACCTTACATGCTTATTTTGACAAGGAACTACTTAATATATAGCATATAGTCCAGGAAACAGAAAATCCAACACCAAAAGAGACAAAAAGTAAACTAGGTTTGATAAGAAAAGCATTAGAATGACAGGTGTGTACTGGGCTGGGATAATAGCCAAAGCTTATTGTAGCATTGAAGAAGGAGACTCCCAGGCAAAAATGAACCCTGACTGATTAACTATTATCTAGTTTAGATATCACTAAAGTGACATTGACAGATACGTATCACATCTGATGGAACATAGGGAGCCAATTAAAATAGGAAGAAAACAAGAAAATTCAAAATCAAAGGCAATTATTAATTCCATAATATCAGTAAGTTTTCCTCAACATAACCTTAAATATGTTTTAATACTGGTGCCGGAATAAAAAACACAAATATTCGATCAGTGTAAAAATGATATAGCTGTTGATCTTAAAAATGCTAATGTAAATGTACATGGCACATATATAAGGAGTCTAGATTGAAGGAGCAGTGGTATAATAAAAATTAATCTTCCATACAGGAAGTTGATATAAAATATAAATGTCATTATATCAAATTACTAAAGCAGGATACTATATAAATATAAAAATAAATGTAAGTAATAACAGCTGAATATTTAAAAATGGTTTATCCTGGTTGAGTATTGTGAAACAAAGTACCACTATATTCACTATAGACTTTTTTTATTAAAATAGAAAATAATATATAATTTTTTGTTTTCATTTTTTTACTATTTGTTTACATTTAACACAAAATAATTGTATATACAATAAAATGAGGAATTTTACTACCCTAACAGCAGTCTACTGCAGTAAAATGAATACTTTAAATTAAAACTCTAAAAGCAGAAATAAAAGCTTGCAAATGTCAGAAGCAGAAAAAAGGAAAATGAAAAAGACAAGCATAAAATGTTCTTAAATATAAAAAGTTATCATATGTGTAGCTGAGTAAGTCTTTACACTCTGTCACAAACATTTCTATTTCCACTTCTCTTAAGGGTTCACTTATTTCCACATTTTGGTAGGAATATTTTTAGTAAGTTTCCAGCAAAGCATTTTTTGCAATTTTTTCATATTAGTGTCCCAATCATATACTAAATTATTTGGCATTAGTACCCTCAAAACAATTTCAAAATTTTCCCCAAAATACAGAATGCTGGTTTTCTTTAAGAATGAGTTCATTAACTGGGAAGAAATTCTAGTCTTTCAGAATAAACTGCATAATTCTTTCAAATGAAGAGAGTCTAGTGTAGTAAGCAAATAAACTACAATCTTGAGAAAAGCACTGATAGGTAATCATTACTTGTTTGCTAAATAATCAAATAAATGGGCACTTTCATACCCAATTGAGAAAAACCCAAAGTCTAGATTACATTATATTCTAATATTTGTTCATAGCATATTCCTTTGGAAGGCTAACAATCAATTTAGCAAGTTATTCTAATCATGAAGAAGACAGACAATTGGAAAACCTAACACAGAGCACCCACAAGGGAGCCATCTGGTTTTCACTGCTGAAAAAAAATCTATGATAATAAAGAAATTTTTGTCAACTTCTCAGAAAGGCAAATTGCCATGGAAGAAAAAGTGTAAACTCAAAGCCGACATCTATTGCTACAATATATTGAATTAGTTCTATAACGCAGCAGTTTTCTTATTGTAATGCACTATTTACTCTAAAATATTTTTCTTAAGTTACTATGACTCAGGGTTGGAGTGGTGACTCAGCAATAGAGCACTGTGTGGCTCACACGGCACGTTGAACCTGTTCGAACCCCAGTACCATATACACAACTATGTGTCAGAAAAAAAAAAGCCAGATGAAAATCTAAATAAAATTAATTCTCCCTTTCTCTCTCTCCTAAAAAGAAATGTTACTATGACTATACAAAAAATATGAGATAAACAGAAATTGCCCGTGGATCTATATTATGCTCTCTTCTCATCTCTGTATATTTAGTCTTAATTATCCCACTAAAACAGAATTTAGTTTTAATATAATAGTATGTATAAACATTTGTAAGGATAAAAAATTGCTTAAAAGTTTGAATATGGTAATAGAAGGATGAAATGCAGGACAGAAATAAGAAAGGAAAGAAGGGTGCATAGATCAAACATATCAATGTCAACAATATACAGAATAGTTCATTTTTTATCAAAATATATATTGAGCAGCTATAGTGTTCTAGGCACACTATCACTGGATTAAGAAAGCAGAATAAAAACAAACTATACAATTATCAGCAGACATGTATATAAGATTATATAGTGAGTGATACAAGGAAATTTCTTAATGGCATAAAACATGTATGAACAAATTTCTATGGGGGACATGAAGCAAGTAGTGATTAGTTCAATTCTGAAAAGTCATCTAGAAAATCTGACGAACAAACTGTTTTTGGTGTTAGATCTCAAAGGACTCAGTGCATAGCACTCTTCCCTCCTTTCCAGTTAACATGCACATGCTTACTCCAACAACATCCTGCCTCAATATCTTTTCCATTATTCTAAATATATTTTTTTGGCCACATTCATTGGTCTATTGATAAACTTGTGATCCAACACTCTTCCACATGCTTAAGCCAAACAATTAGTTCCAAGATGTACAACTAACCAAATTATGAACTTTTTAAATAGAAATCTTAACTTGTCTTTATTTTTTATCAAGGAGTTTAGTTATTGTACAATCATAAATGCATATAAAGTAACAATATGATATGCATATGTTCTTTTTTTTTAAAGAGAGAGGGACAGTGAGAGAGACAGAGAAAGGGAGAAACAACTTTATTTAGTTATTCACATGGACTTAGTTGCTCTAACACTTAGTTGTGTATGTGGTGCTGGGGTTTGAACCTGGGTCCTCATGCTTGCCAGGCAAGCGCGGAAAATGCTGAGCCACCACTCCAGCCCCATATGCATATGTTCTTAAACCAGAATTACCCCCACATTGCCCACATCCCAGTCTCTTGATTGTTCTATATTTTGCCGCTACAAGTGATATAAATTCTTAGATTGTGGATTTTCCAGAATTAAATGATTACAAAATTATTATTTGGATTCTCAGGGGTATAAAAGGTACGCTATATTGTTGATTATTTCCCTACATTCCTCCCTATTCTCCCTCTCTGTCCCCTCCCCTCCCCTCCCCCACGAATCTTAATTTGTGTTTAAAGTTAGTTAATACTTAGTCTCCTTCAAGAACAAGACTGACTATCAACAGAAAACCACTGAGAGATTTAAATATCGAAACCTATATTGTATATTTTCTTGAAAATGTTACATAAAGTGAAAAATACATTTTCAATGGAACTTGATCAAATTTTAAGCAATTCAAGTAACTATGCATCAATTACAAAATGCATTAATTCATATATTAGTGTTTCTATTTAATTAATAATCATCCCAAAATAAAACTGGGATATATGACAAAGAATAACAAAATATGGTTTTGCATTTAAAAAACAACAAAAATAACATAAAGCTGAGTTGTTTACTATAAAATTTGTTTAAAGTTCATAGTATTTATGTAAAATGCTCATTTCCTGTAATTTTTATTAACTTTATGGGCTCATTAGCTATGAAGGATTAGTTCCAGGACCTATCATGGATACCAAAATCTATTAATCTTTAATAAAAATGGGTATTTACAAATGACTTATACACATCCATACTTTAAATCATTTTTAGATTACTCACAATACACAATAAAATGTGTTATGTACATAGCTGTTACACTTTATTGTTTAGGGAATAATGACAAAATAAAGTCTATACCTGTTTAGTACAAATTCAAAGATGTTTTTAGAATATTTTTATATGATCTACGGTAGATTAAATCTGTGGATATGGACTTCCAAATACAAGGACTACATGTGCATATGTGTGTGTGTGTGTGTGCATGTGTGTTTGTGTTTGCACAAATGCATTTATGTTTAAGTAAAATGTATGTATTTTTCCTATAGAAGCATTTGGAAAGTTTAATAAATACTTAAAGGTATATAGTTTACACTATAAACAGAATGGCTATAAGATTAGCAGTCAGAAAGCAAAACATAGGAAAAAAGTAAACAAAATGTCCAGAAGGATGTAAGAAGCTATCTGAGCTATGAGTTGAATAACAGCTATAATGGAATGAATGAAGGAGATGGCTGGTTGACATCAAAGTGAAGCAGCTGAATTTACTGTTACAGAAACAACAAAATAGTCCTGAGTGTTGAACATGTCCAAGGTGATGTTTTGGGGTGGGAAGAAGATTTACCTTAGTGGTATAGTTCACTTTGTGCTTCTAGAGGCCTGATTCTAAGAAAAAAATGACAGTACAGAAATGATGGATCAATTTGTTTTCCATCTTGAAGTTCTAGCACATATATTTCTGTATTGGTGGAATTTTTATCTTCAGATCCAAAAATAAGGTTCTATAGGCCAAGCATTCAGATGAGTACTTTACATCTGAATGTAACATCATTGAATCTTATAACAACCACATGAAAATGCCTATTATTCTCCTCAGCTGAAAGATGAGTTAACTGTGAGAGCAAATACGCGAATAACTTCTTTAAGTTACACAGAAGGTATGGGATGAAACAGGATTTGAAGCCACATAATTGAATTCTATGGGCTGTATTCTTTATTAATTGCATCATAGTATTACCTGAAAATAAAAAAATAAAAATAAAATTATGTTATCGCATATTGTAAGGGTTAACTTGAGGTGTCCATTAGACTAGATTAAGGAGTACATATGTATTGGTAAAGCATTCCTTCTGTATGTGTTTGTGAGGCTGTGCCCTCACAAAGGTGAACTCTACCCTCTCTCTTCTGGAGCTGGGACACTATTTTGCCCTTGGCTGCCTGCCTTTGAACTCTGGGATTTACACCAGTTGCCCACTGGTTTCTGAGGGCCTTCACCTATATATGAGAGTTACGTTTTTACGCCACATTTTCTGAGGCTTTAAAACCTAAACTAGCCACACTCCCAGTTCACCAGCCTGCAGAGAGTCTGTTGTGGGACTTCTTAACTTCCACAAACACGTTATAGCCCTAATACTTCTCTTCTGAGGTCTCTATATCCTATTGGTCTGGCTCTGGAGAAGTCTGACTAATGCACATATGAACACTAGAAATAAAGGTAGTACTTAAGAATACAAAGGACGTTTTCTTTCAGTGGTTAATAATTTCTGATTTTCACAAACCAATTATCAGATATAATTAGATGTTTGAACAATATTGAAGAAAATTCACATGCATATATATTTAAATAGTTTTGTGTAATTTTTTAAAAAAACAATAAAACAAATATGAAGCATTAAAAAGATAGGCATATCAAAATACATATAATTTGATACACTTGGGTAAAATACTTAATACTTTGTGCAACATGAGAGATTTGTCTATGAAACTGGATACATTTTTTTGTAGTCACTTTGGGCTTTAAGGATTTTAAAATACAGTGTGATCAGAATTAATGAGCCCCGGTTGGCAGAGTCATCCATAGCATCATGATATTCTTTTATGTGAGACATGAAAATTTCAAACATCCTGTACTTTACTAAGATTCTGTCTGGCAAGGGATTACCATGAGACACCTTTATGAGTTGTTTGAAAATTTCTTTGCAAAGGTCAGTTCCCCACAGAATTGATATTGGTAATTGGTTCAAAAGCAAACTGCCTTTTCAAAATGTGATGCTCTCTGTCTGATCAGAGCTTAAAGGACAAAACAAGAAAGGGTTCTAAATTATATTTGTTTTTAAAGCAGACATATTCAGAATTAGTTTCAAGGGCAAATGAATCCATATTTCTTAAGTTATTGCTCCAAAAATCTGTGGTGAGGCAGGGTTCTTACCTCGTGGGAATTCTAGATTTCTTTTTAAGTTAAAATCGGCATTTTTTAGAGCTTATTATTTGCTTCCCTCTGGCAGCTGCCATGTTGCTGTGAACATTACTGTGTCTGCCATCATTTGTGACACATTCAGTAGGAGGCCCGTCAGAAAATGTGGTTTCAGACTCTACCCTAATGCAGATTTAACAATCAGAGGAATCCTACACTTTAATAAAACATTAAAGACATCCTTGGCACCATGAAGACTGAAAGCAAGACAGTGGCAAACGCTGTGCTGTTGGGGCCACTCTGAAGGGATCAAGATGAGAACATTCAACTGATTCTGCAGCTTCAGACATGGCCAAACGGTTGTATAACTGATTTGAGAAAATATATAGTCATGGCCAAAATAGTAAATGTCTTTAAAGTAAGTCACAAATGAAATTGTAAGAAATAGCTCAACTTTATCATTCTTTCAAGAATAATCACAGAAGAGAAATAACTACGATAGGCTTTTCCTTCCTGCCCTTTGTCCAATAAATTATACCGATTTCTCAAACCAATTAGTATACTTTATGATGTCTTATCTTCCAACAGTTTCTGGAGCAACCATTAAAAGAAAAGAAAATGAGTAGAACATCTAAAACTGAAAATGAAGAAATTGGATCTGAAACAGAATAGAAATGATTTCTGAACTTGTACAACACGTAGTTCATTGTTATTAGGTGTATAGAGCAATGTGGTATCCCCTGAGAAAGTGACAAAAACATATATATATATTAAAGAAGTTTTTTTGATTTACACTAATCAGATTTATTAATTCATTAAAATTATTACAAGCAAATGCTGGGAATATTACAAAAGTTTTAACCAAAGTGTCTCCCTGAAGCATTCATAAACACCTAGAGCCCCAATTAACTATGTAAAGCTATTATCTGGGATTCTATGCTTCCAGGTGATCATAATTAATTATCAAAAACCTAATCACTCATATTGACTGTGTATAGGGAAATGTTATGAAAGAAGTTGATTACATAGTCTCAGAGTAATGGATGATCCAAATACCCAAAGATTTCCTTGTGCTTCTTTATGGATTTTTAAAAGATAATAGAAACTTGAACTGAAGATATGCATCCATCCCCATGTGGATTTCTGTATGGAGATTTCCTGGATTGGTTTAACCCATTAATTTATGTTGCTCCATTTGAATTTTCATCTTCTGATTATAATTTGTCCTTGAAGATTTTCTTTGGATAAAGAACAAAGTCATCCAATTATCCAAATATGTTAGTCTCTCAGACTGTCAATCTTCTCATTAAAAATTACTGAATTATAACTCTGTATCATTCTACATGCATTGAGCAATATTATTTCTCCCTGGGAATCATTAACAATTTAAATGTCTTGAGAAAAACAAGTTTCAAGTCAAATTCCTGGAAAATGGTTGTTAATTCACTGAGGCATCCACCATGCAGGGAGAAGCACTGCAAGCCCTCCAGTCCCTGAAATCAGTCAGCCAGTAATCTTTGCTTCATGACATTCAGCTTTGTGAAGAGTACTAAGTCAATGTGGCCATTGATAATATTGGTCTATTTTGGTAGATATTCATATGCTTCAGAAAATGAAGGTGAGGGCTCTATCTCTCTTCTCCTGTCATTTCTTTAGTGGGTGAAGCTACCAGATAAAAACAAATCTCTGAATGAATTCTGTCCCAGAAAACAGGCAAGAGGTAAGTCGTGTGACTTATTTTTGTACGCTCTGGGAAGTTAGCACTTTGCATGATTGATTCCAGGTACCTGTCATGATAATTTAGCAGCAGAATCCAGCTAACCTTTAGTTGGAATTTCATTATAGAATTCTCCATTATGTAACAAAGAACAGAATCAGATGGACACCAATGAAAGAGGTACTGATTGTTACATTTTCTGTGTACAAGTACATTAATTCTTAAACAATATTTAAAGTATGTATGTATATATATATATATATATATATATATATATATATATATATATATATTAGTAGCAAGGTCAAAGTCTTTCTAACATTTCTTATACTTATTCGATTAGTTTCCTGCCATCAATCTGACAGTAATGACAATCATTTTGCTTGAGAAAAGGTTAAAATGTAAGTTTTGTCTAAACCTCCATTTCTACAGCATTTTAATGTGTACCATTCACTAAGAAGTTGAAATCTAATAAAATATGGTTGCTATCCAATGAGGGGAAACATTTGAAAAGATCACAAGTGTTTCGCCATCTCAGATTTACATGTGCCCTCAGAATCATGAGAGGGAAGCATCTGTATGTTGGTAGCAAATATCTTCTGCCTCTCTGTGTTGTGTTTCACACCAGTGGGTTGAAAAAGCAGGAAAGACACATTTCACAAGGCAGTCACTTTTACCAGCCTCAACAAGGTGGCACATCACTGATGGATGAGCTAAAATTGATTCTTGTAAAAACTGTTAGGAGATGGTGGCACCCTTGGGATCAGTGGGGTCCAGCTAGATAAGAATACAATGATATCTAGAGCAAGTGTGAAGTTGTTGATACTACGGCTGACTCCACAGGGCTAGCTTCATCACTGTCAGCTTTTAGGTGAACTGATTTGAAACTTTGCCATTCTTTAGTGTGTCATAGAAGAACACAGGGAAAAGTTGATAAGCTGATTACCAATTTTTAGCAGAGGTAAATGTGTTGATAAAGGTTTTACTTGCTCTCAGGGACAAGCTTTGCATACATGCTCCTGCAGCCAATGTCAGGAGTCTAAGTAGATTCCTAAATCAGGGTTTCCTTTTCCTTTTCCCACCCCGGCCTGCTGAAGAAAGATGGTCTACAGAAGTCATCATCTTCAGTTTCAGTGTTTAATATTACGATGCTTATTTTTCTTTTCTTTTTTGTTTTGTTTTTACTTTACTAAAAGGAGAATTAAATAGTTTATAAAATTAATGATTGGTTGGAGAGAGGGCAATTTTGTGAATACATTTAAATCATTACAACCAAGGATTTTCTATCTTCTGAATATGTACCTTGAATGCACTAAGCAAATCTCCCGCGTCGTTCATTTAATATCCTTTTGGCTACCGTTTGGTCATTCTCTGTGTCTAGATTTTCCCCCTCCCCATTTTGATGCTTTGCTCTAGTGTGTTTTTACTGCTCCCATCTCTAGTGTCTTAGGATGCTAGCACAATGGAGAGCATGTGGCCCTTCCTCTATCCCCAGCCACAGCTCTCCCCCATCCTTCTCTCTGCCTCATTCCCACCAACCTTCAAGCAGTGAATGAGTCAAACTGAATAAGAGCATGGATTCTGGTTCAGAATTGCTCAGGTAATCGCGAACCATCTTGGAGAGTGTATTTCTGTGTCTAGTAAGCAACCTTCCTAAGATTAACACCAACACACACACACACACACACACACACACACAAGTTTATATTGAACTTTGTATAGGGAAACGGTTAAAAAGTAAATTAAGGCAATATAACACTGTCATTAGACATGTCATTTTCAGTTTTAAATGCATAATTAAACACTAATATAAACATCTCAAGATATATTATACAATAATTTCCTCAGAACATCTCAGATGCCTTTTAAGTTGGTTCAGGTTTACCAGAACAAAAATTGATAGCTATAAATTCATACACTTGCTATTCTAGTTTTAAGACAGCTCCCATACATAATATAACATACCAAAATGAAAATCATCAAAATAGATATTACTTGGCTGCTTACTTCCATTTAATGAAATGAAATATATTACATTTTATATATTATATTATTACTATATATTATTTACAAATTATTATGTTATTATATATTTATAAATAATTTGCTCATTAATCCAAAAAGGTAAATTGACCCATTTTTATTATGTGTTTGCTATATAATTAAAAATATTTTCCACCATCTCTATACATTCCCTCATTTAAAATATACCATACTTGCACACTTGTTCAATGTCAGTAATAAACATTTTAAACAACAACAAAATGATGCTTATTAAATGTGAATTTTTTACACTCAATGTGGTGTTTTAACAAGATGAAAAATAATGCAAAAATGATACTAAGAAGCATATTCAAATGAAATAGTAGTGATGACAGAATCAAATTCTAACCCTGGCAACTTACTCAAGAGCCTACATGTAGGATCATTTTATTAGTTGCTTCTATTTTGCATGTGAAGTGTAAAGATTAGAAAATTCATGCAATTAAAGCAAACTCTGTTTTTGATGGTTGAAACAATATGCAAAAACTTGTCCAATTCCATATTTTGTGGGTTTTCACATCTGTTTTAAATATCTTATTGTATACTCTGTCAGATTATTACAGATGTTTTTACTTTTGTTTAGGAGTCTTATAGTTTATTCAGTATGGTGCTGAACACAGCACAACTCTGTTGTCAGGGTGCTGCTTGCCATACACTGCAGGGATCCTTTGTAATTTTGCATTTGACATTAGAAAATACTGGTCAGTGGGTGGGGTCTTGTAAGAATGTTCTTATAAATATTAGTAAAATATGAATTGACAATAATTTCTTCTGTAAGCCTTTATAAATTATCTGAAGCTATAGCTAAGTAAATGTAGCTACTAATACAAATTTTTATTTCATATTCTGACTGTTGTTAGATAATGTTCCACGGGTCTCCTGTATTTCTGTATATCTTACCCAACAGGAGCACTGATGGCTCATGTTTTGAACCCTTTTTTTTTCTTTTTAGGATTCTTTGTACAGTTGTACAGTCACACACTGGAGCAGATGGCAAGTTGGTTGATGTCTCCCATGAGAAGAAAGGTTGATAAATTTTCTTTAAATCCTTTTTAAGAGATTTGGGCTTCTTAAGTTCAGAGTTCCTCAGCTATAATTCAAATCCATGATGTGCACCACATCCACCTGTGCCTCTTCATGGTATCCCATGGGACTTGGAGGTCAGAGGGAACCAATGCAAACATAAACTCAGGATGCTTATTGTACTATCAGTAATAAACTCTTTTTGTTTCCAGTCTTGTGAGCTCTAATAGCATCCCTGAAACTATAGAAGTCATAATTATAAGTTTGCAAATAGTCTATCGTTACAGACCCTTCACTGTTATCGACATATTAATGACTAAATCTTTATATTTTCCTTTAATTAAAAGGAGAGATATGGGCTTCAGCAGTGGCTCAGCTGTTATAATGCACCACATACACAATAAAGTCTCAGAGCAATGAAGGCTGCATGAAAAACTAAATAAAATTTATTCTCTCTCTCTTTCTCTCTCGCTGTCCCTCTCTCTTTATAAAAAAAAAGGAGAGACACATTATATATACTTCTAGGAAGGCGTTAATATCCTGAAAAAGAAGAAAGAATGTAAAATGGTAGACATATTGAATGCATCTTTAATTCTGTTTAATTAATATCATCTTAATTCTATAATTCATAAACCAAATATTAAATATTGACTTGTTTTTGAATGTTTAAAATTATGAAGGTGAGGGTCTGGAGTTGCAACTCATTGGTAGAATGCTTCTTTAGTATACTCAAGGTCTGGATTTGTTCCTAGCACTATAAGAAAAAATAAATAAAAAGAAAAAAATTGCCTCATTTCTGTTATGTATACCAGAGTGAAATGTTCAATCACAAGATATTCATATGTTTAGCTACGGTAGATGTTGCCAACAATTTTCCCAGGTCATTTTATAAAATTACACACTAAAATATATGAGAGTTTATTCAGAATATCTGGAACTTGGGTACAATCCAAATTCCTTTTGGATTAAAGTAGAGTGAAGGCATACTTCCATTCAAAGGAATCAACATTTCCAACTTTTCAGGACGCCTTACAAATTTCATCTTAGAAGGCAGGACACATCATATGTAACTTCAAACATTAGCTCTGTCATGTAATAGGCATATATGCAAAGAGTAACACTTTCAGCAATATTATACAACTCTTGGGAAGCTGCATAGTTCTTTTAAAAAACATTACGGAATTTAGTATTTCATGAATACTATAGTTTTTCCATGAGTAGCTAATAATTTCCAAAGACAGCTCAGAAATGCATTCTCTTTTAGAATCTGTGACTGAATCTGTTTAATACAATGCATTGGAAGTCATGTTCAGCAACAAGCAAGCCCAGCCCTTCAGAGAACTGGCAACTTCTACATTCTGTTTCAAGTTCCAACTACTGCTTTGAGAAGCTCAAGCCAAGTGGAAAGACCATATGGAGAATCACCAAAGTGCTATATTCAACAACCATAGCTGAGCTCCTAGCCAACAGCCATGTAAATGAGTCATTTTGGATGGTATATCCCAGTTGAGCTTCCAGATAAGTACCACTTAGTATATCACACACTGCACAAGAAATCAGTGAGCCAAACCCAATGGTCCTACACAGTCACAAGTGTTTTTAAAAAGTAATTCTTGTTTTAAGCTATTAAGTCTTTAGATGATTTATTATCTAATAATGGAGACCCAAAACAAAGTACATGTATGTGTTTACTAAAAGAGACAAATAAAGGAATGAATAACATTATGTATTATGTACTTATTATTATGCATGCACACACACATGCAGAGGAACACACACCATTTTTTCAACATGTCTTTGAAATTTTAATTTTGAGTCTCTCACTGGCCTCATAATTCAGAAATTCTGAGAAGTGTCCATGTGAAGTCAGTGTGATTACTCCCAGCATGATATAAAGTGATTTTCAAGCCAATCACTCCCTTTTCAATTTCCATGTAATACCATACTATATGCATGTGCTGAAATTGGTCTCTGTGCACTTAGATGTTTCTTAGCTTTTAAATAAAACCAGTACATGTTGGATCTGCTGATTTTAAGGGGGCAAAAAGCAGTAGTGAGCTTAGTATAATCTTACATATTAATGGACACTTTCTTCATTGCTATTTTGCATTTTCTTAATTCTTTCCTTCTTTGGGATGTTTGGCCACAGAAACCATTTCTCCTTGGAGAACAAGTTGAATTCTTGAACTTTGCGATTCAAACCTCAAGATGTTGACACAAGATGAAACCGAATAGTACTTAATTTACAAAGGGAGAAGAAAAAGAAACAAAGAGAATGGCAAAGAATAGCACAGATAGGGATGGCAGGGTAGCAGCCTTAAGCTGAATTGAAAAGGTAGGTGCTTGTTTGAGTGTCAATTATAAGGGCCTCCTTTTTGTTTGAACTTCAGACCCTACCAAAACAACTCCAGAGTGAGATAAAGGATAAACTTGAGGGCCACAGAGGAAAGGAGATTTGTACTCACTGTCCTAAGAATTTAAGCAGCTGATGAGGTTCCAGAAATTTTTTCCTGTGCAGCTGGTGGGGCATAGAAGACAGCAAATGGAGATTAGTGAGTCAAATGTACATTCACAGTGAAGAAGTTCCCAAGTGGGGTGATCCGTTCCCTCTTTCAAAGGTCATCAGCAATGTCTGGAGACTTTTTCACTGTAAAACTCTAGGAGATGAGGAACTAGTGGGTATAGTCAAGGAGTACTGATCTGTTTCACGTGACAAGACAACAAACATGAATTTGGCATAAAGTTTCAATAGTGCTGAGCTTGAGAATTCTTCTCATAGCTCAATTACATCCCGGAATGTTGCAAATAATAGTAAAACTTATTCCATCACTGACAGACTGGCATGAAGGTAATGATGAACTTCAAATAACTTCACTTTTTCTTTCATTCCATAAATGGTTTGGGGACAATCTTCTTTTCCTTTGTCTGAAAGGAAAGAAAATACTTACAGAAGGCCTCGTGTGGGAAAATCTTGTGTTTTTAAGAAGGAGAGAATGTAATACAATACTGTATAAAAACTCTTGAGAACCAGGTGAAAGAAGCTCTGAGGTTAACAGTATGGCAGCAGAGAAGGTCCAAGGTCAGGATGCCCCGACCCCCTAGGTTAACTGGTGCATTATTTAAAGGTTTTCCTATTTAGTAGTGGCTGAAAAGATGAGGTTAGTGCTTGGGGAAATGTTTTTACTGAACTCAATTTTTCATAGGGAACAAATTGAGAAGTTAATAGTGAATTTAAGTTATATTTTATAAAAACTAATTTTCGAGCTCCTCTCAACTTGTAGAGTAGGTATAGTGCCTGCTTCTAAACTATAGTCTTTTTTTTTATTTAAAGATAGCAGAGCAATGAGAGAAAAAGAGAAAGAAAGAATCAATTTTATTTAGTTTTCCATTGTTCAAATACTTTGCTGTGCATGTGGTGCTGGGGTTCAAATGTGCATCCTCACGCACACCAGGCAAGCGCCGTAACCACTGACCATTGCTCCAGCCCCTAAACTATTGTCTTTAAAGATACAAAGAACTTATCAGTTGTACCTACCTGTGCAATGCCTTTTATTTTTTTAAAATCAGAGGAGGGGTATTTATGGTCAAATATTAAAATTAGAAATGCTAATTTTGGGTTCTTGTTGAGTATGATAAATGCCCTACATCTAAGAATTACTGAAATATGAAAATGAAAAAGTAGTGTTAATAGTGTTAAGTAATGCAATGTGACGTTTGATTAAAATTATATATATTTTTTTATTTTCCAAGTAAACATTCTTAAATAATTGCCCTGTGTCACAAACTGTTTGCCAGGCTATTTGTGATATAGAGAAGAGGGAGTATAAATGAAATTTCTTCCAATTAAGTGGAAAATACATCAAAGGAATTCATGTATTTCTAAAGGAAACCATGGGTGATAGCAGGGACTTTCTCCATAGAGTGCAAGACAGGGATGCACGCCCATGAAGATGCGTTTTCCAAGTGGATTGTGTAGGAGAAGTAAGATAGAAAAAGGTGGCAAACTATTGAAATGGGAGAGAGAGAAAAAATAAGTTAGTTTTAGAGGAAAATAAGGGTGGAGAAATGGAAGGAAAAGAGACTGTGATCTGAGAAGATTTTCAAGGCCCAGCAGGGCAAGACAAAGTTGTTCTAAGTCACAGTGAGGTTTAGGGTATGTCTGTGGTGGTTGCTTCGGGTGGAGATTCTAAAATAACTGAAAGGAAAACATATCAGAGAAAGAAAGGACTAGAAGGGTCCATTGATGAACATGTCTATACATTTTACAGAATCACTGTTACTTGGGACTCCTTTACTCTGTGTCCGTTAAACATGTGCAATATAAGTTACTTTCAAAATTCTGTAGCATGAAAAGATTTTCTTTTCAGTTGAAATATTTGCTTTCTTTATTTCAAATAAAGGTCAATATAATTCACTAAAAAACAGCTCAAGAAAATGAAAATAGATATGTTTATTTTTTTCATTTATTTATTTGTATTACAAGGGATTGAACCTAAGTTTGCTCTACCACTGAGCTGCATCCTCAGTTCATTTTATTTATTTTTTTATTTTGAGACAGGATCTCACTAAATTATTCATACTAGCTTCAACCTTGCCATTCTGCCTCAGCCTCCTGAGTCACTAAGATTATAGGTATGCACCAAAAGGCCCTATTAAGTTTTTTTTTTCCAGATAGAAAAAGTTCCCCCAGGTTTCCATATGGGTCTGTCTGTTAATGAGGTATGGAAGTGTGTGCATGGTGGTGATAAAGGATCTTCAGTTCTGAATGGTTGATTTAATATCAAAGGAAATATGGGGGCAGGGTATGTTCTTTACCCTGGTAGTCGAAAAGGAAGATGAACTGTCAAGGGTTGCAAAGTTTAGCCTCCAGGGTCACAGAATATATGTAGGACCCCCAATCAGCAAATGGCCACCATGTTCCATTCAAGATTTATGCACAACCAGTCAATTGGTATACTTTTTGCAGATTTCAGTTTTTCTTGAAGTTCAAAGAAAGAAAATTATATAAATGTCATATTATTTTTATTGTGTATATATACACATTATTTGTATATATGTATATATTTAAAATTTTATAAAGTAAATATTGACTCAATAAATATCATCAATGTCATTATTCATTCTCTTAAGCTCAAAGCAGGTTAATGCTCATGATAGTCCTTCCTTCTAAACATGAACACAATAACCATAACTTCCTCTTAAGTTGATATTCTCAAAAATCATTACCAACTTATCAAAAATGGAAAATGACTTCAACTGTTATTTTCGATTCTTATTATAGATGAATCAATTTTGTTTTCTCTTGAGAAATTATTGAACAAAAAGTGATGCATGACTGTAATAATTAGTCTGTCAATTCATTTATTCCTGCTTACATTATTATAAGTTTTTAATGTATATGAATTCTTTCATTTATTTAACAAATATATGGAAAAAAGTACTGTTGTACTATGTTGAATGCTTGAGATAAAAAGAAGAATGAATAATTCTAGTGACTGAGAAACTTGAACTTAAATATAAATGATAGGGTGATAAAAATACAGGAAAAGAGAGGGGAAGAAACGTGAAAATGGTGGATGAGAAAGATACTACAGGATGAAGGTGGGTGAAAGAAGGTCATGTTTGAACTAAAGTATGTTTTTGTAAGTTGGAAAATGCAGTAGCAACAAAGTATGGAGAACCAAGGAGATGAGAGAGAGAGATAGGAGCAACTCAACAAATGAAAAATAATTGCAATTTTAACAAGAGTATTGCTATTATTCTACATTGCCATATTTTCAATTCCTAGAATAATGCCTGTCACATTTAGGTATTTCATGATATTTTATGACTAAAATTATATTTTATAGCACCCTGATATTCTGAAGTCTTTCTGAGGTTAAAGGTAGATAAGAACATAAAAATATAGCTTTTCTTTGTTCATATATTTTTACAAAATACATTTAACTCTATTTTTTACATCTGGAGGATTTCAGTAGGTATGAATTTGAAGTTGTTAGTTATGCATAACTTTTGCTATCATTTCATAACATTGTCAGGTTGTTGGAGAAGGAATTTACTTTGCTTGAGGCCTAGCTTAGTTGTGCCTGTGTACTCTGGTGCTGGATAGTCAAGCATATTTTTTAAAGCTTTTTCATAGTGTTCTTCAGAATTGAGCAAAACCCAAGGGAGCTGTCAAAGCATTGCCTGAGGTGATTTCATATGTTTGTGCTTATAATTGTGAAAATGTAACTGCCGTTGCACAGCATGAATTTGTATTGGGGCAAGTCTGCATAGTTTTACATCTGCTGCAACAGTTCTCTACCATCCAGGAGCAGGAGAAAAGGGGCTTGGCACAGGAGTCATCTTAGCTAGGCAATCATTGCTGTGGGCAATATGGAAAGTCACTTGGGAGAAAGAGAGTAATGCTAGGGACAGCATTGAGAGAGCAAATTAGGCAAAAGCCAAGGAGCAAAAAGACAGAAATAAAAATCCAGAGGAGTTTAGAGCATGTAGCACATTACACATCTGCACTATTTGGTGCTGACAGCTTACAGCTGAGTGCTTTTAAAAGAAGTGTTCTTAGGCTCAGAGATCCTTGTCATCTATGCTATTTATCCTCCTCACAGGGACCAAATCTAAAGTCTGAAGCAAGGAAACAGTGAGCATGGGGATAAAAAGAGAGTGACAACCTTGCCTCAAGATGGTCAATGTAAAGGAACACCCTGATGCCCCATGGGATTGGTTAAGATTTTTGTTGCGACTGTATCACAATTCAACTCCTTTCTCTGTTCACCACTTCTTCATTCAACTGTTGCAGTTAAGATACTCTCCAGCACTACTTATCTGAATAATATTCCTGCCTGTATATCTACATCCCACAGTCTGTATTCTGAGGAACCTTAACTAATGCATTGAGTGCCAAGAACTATCTGTTGAATAATTGCCGTAAATATTTTAGAGTCTAGATGGTAATAACAGCCTCATCAGTGATAGGAAGAAAAGCCCTAACAGCCTCTGGCATGCTATAGCAGTGCAGTTGTTAAAACGTTTATTATTAGAAAATAGATATTGGTTTTCTTTTTATCATTCTTCCATTGCAATTTATTTACCTTCAAAAGCCATTATATGTGTTTTGGGATCCGTTAATGCAATGAGGGGAATCTGGGTTGATTTCGTAGTTTAGCTACTGTAAATTGAGCTGCTATGAGCATTGATTTTGCTCTGTCACTGTCTAGCTCTTCTAGGAAAATACCCAGAAGTAGGATTGCTGGGTTGTATGGTGGATCCTGTTGCTACCTCAGGCGTCCCTGAGAGGGGGCGGGATGGCTTGGATCAGTCCAACCATCCCCCAGGGGCTGAGCAGGAGGGTGAGTGCTGCGACTGAAGTCTGGATCCCCCTCGTTGGAGACCCCCTCCGTCTTGGCCGGAGAAATGAGTCAGTGACACAAAGAATGTGGCAGCTCAAATCCATTTATTTCCAAGACATGCGGATTTTTATAGATAGGGGAGATAGCTAAGGATCCAATGGTGAAGCGGCAGATCGGCTTATCCCAGCCAATGAGGGACTGTCATGTTGGTGTTGTCAGCTATCACTAACTGGAAGGTAGTTTAATGGGGTACAGAAAGAAAGAGGAAGCAGCCCCCAAGTGCGCACTTTTTTCACGCTCTTTTTCTCAGAGCGTGTGAAGCATGAAAGAGGAAGCTTAAGAGAAGAAGAAGAAGTGTCATGGCATCCGGCGCAGCGTTTGTCTTTTGTACAGTGCCCAACAGATCCAACCCTAATTTTTTGAGGAGTCTCCACACTGCCTTCCAGAATAGCTGCACCATTCCCCAGTTCCACCAACAGTGTGCTAGTGGTCCTATCTCCCCACAAACTCTCCAGCATCTGTTATTTTTTATATTCTTCATCTTTGCCAATTTGACTGGATTGAGGTGAAATTTTAATGTACTTTTGATTCGGACTTCTCTGATTACTAGTACTTAGAACACTTTCTCATGTATTCATTGGCTTGCTTGAGTTCTTCTGTTGAGAAGTTTGTGTTTAGCTCTCTGACCCGTTTATTGACTGAATTGTGCTTTTCATATTAAATCTTTTGAGTAGTTTGTAAATTTTGGAAATTAGTCCTCTGTTTTGGTATCACAGTCATGATTATCTCTCATTCTGTAGGGTCTCTCTTGATAGTTTTGACCAAACCCTTGGCTAAGCAAAGCTTTTCAATTTAATGGCATCTCACTCATTAATTTTTGATGTTAATTCTTTTGTTTTGGGAGTCTTCTTGAGAAAGTTGTTGTCAACTCATATGTGCTCCAGTGTTGCTCCTAATTTTTCTTCTAGCAGTTATATGGTAGCTGGTAAATAAATAGTATTTTCTTAATCCATTTTGATTTTATTTTGTGCAAGGTGAGAGGTAAGAGTCTAACTTCAACTTCCTGCAAATGACTGTCCTGGGCCATGTATTGAATAGGCTGTCTTTCCTCCATGTTATATTTTGATCTCTTTGCCAAATATCAGATTTTTAAAGCTATTTGAGCTTGTTCTCAGAGTTTTCTATTCTATTCCATTGGTCTTAATTCCTATTTTGATACCAGTACCATGCTGTTTTTGTTAGTACAGATGTAATTTTAGATCTGGTATTGCAAAACCACCCATTTTATCTTTCTTGCTTAGTAATATTTTAGCTATTCTGGATTTCTTGTTATTCCAAATGAATTTGAGAATTGCTTTTTTGATATCAGTAAAGAGTAACATTGGTATCCTGATGGGGATTTCATTGAATCTGTATAGTGCTCTTGGCAGAATGGTCATTTTAATTATATTAAAACTGCCTAACCCATAATATGGAACATCTTTCCATTTTCTTAGGTCTTCTTCAATTTCTTTCTTCACTGTTGAGTAGTTTTCAGTGTAGAAGTCTTTTACTTCCCTTGTTAGATTAACTCCCAAGTATTTTTTTCTTTTTTGAGGATATTGTGAATGTAACTGATTTCTTCTTCTGTCCTGTTATTGTTAGCGAATAGGAAAGCTATTAATTTATGTGTGTTAATCTTATAGCCTGCCACTATGATAAATCTGTTTCTAAGCTCAAGCAGTTTTCTGGTGGAGGTTTTTGGATATTCCAGATATAGGATCACGTCATCAGTAAAATGGGATAGCTTGATTTCCTCTCAAGGTATTCTTATGCCTTTGATTTCCTTCTCTTGCCCTACTGCTCCAGTTATGGTCTTGAGGACTATATTGAATAAAAGTGGTGAGAGCAGGCAGCCCTGTCTCATTCTTGAGTTTAGTGGAAAGTCTTTCAGTTTTTTCCCATTTAGTATTATACTAGCTAAAAGTTTGTCATAAATGATCTTTACATAGTTAAGTTCTGTTGATCCCAATCTTCTGCAGGGTTTTGATCATAAATGGGTGATGGATTTTATCAAAGGCCTTTGTTGTATCTATTGAGATATCATATTGTTTTTGTCCTTAATTCTGTTTAAGTGATGAGTCACATTTTTTGATTTGTGTATGTTGATCCAGCCTTGCATCCCTGGAATGAAACCTGCTTATTTGTGATGATTTATCTTCTTGATGTGTTTTTTTAATGCAGTTTGCTAGAACTTTATTAAGGATTTTTGCATTGATGCTCATCAGGGATATTGGTCTGTAGTTCATTTTTTTGGATTTTGGTATCAGAGTTATGATTGCCTCATAAAAATGTTTGAGAAAGTTCCATCCTTTTCAATTTCTTGGAATAGCTTAATAAGGAGAGGTGTTATCTCCACCTCATAGGTGAAGTAGAACTCAGCAGGGTATCCATTAGGTCATGGGCTTTTCTTCTTTGGAAAGCTTTTAATTGCTACATGGATTTCAGCACCTGTTATTGGGCTTCTTAGGCTTTAAATATCATCCTGTGTCAATTGGGGCATGTTGTATATGTCTAGAAATTTTCCATGTCTTCCAGATTATCTAATTTAAAGGAGTATATTTTTTCAAAAGATGTTCTGACAATCCATTGGATTTCCATGGAGTCAGTGATGATCACTCACTTTGGTAATTCCGTTGATTTCCTTAAATTCTTCACTTCTCTTAGCGATATTGGCTAGGGGTCTGTTAATTTTATTTAGTTTTTCAAAGAACCATCTCTTTGTTTCATTAATTTTTTATGGATTTTTTGTTCTCAATTCATTGATTTCAGTGCTGATTGTGATTATTACCTGCCTTCTTTTGGGTTTCGGGTTAGGTTGTTCTTCCTTTTGCAGGAATTTGAGATGGAGAATAAGCTTATTTTTTCATGATCTCTCCTAGTTTTAAATGTAGACACTGAAAGCTATGACTTTTTCCCTTAAAAATGCTTTCATTTTGTCCCAGAGGTTTCTGCATATTGTGTCTTTATTTTCATTTGCTCTAGGAAATTTATAATTTCTGCTCTCATGTCTTCTTGGAGTCTTTGTTCACTTAATAGGGTATTATTCAATCTCCATGTGTATGTGTATTCTCTGTTCTAATTTTTGCTATTAATTGCTAGAATCATGACATCATGGTCTGATGGGATACATGGAATAATTTGTACTTTCTTTTAGATTTGCTGAGATTTCCATTTTGTAGAAGGAATTATGCACTATTGAGAATGTAAATTCAACCTATTTGGGTGGAATATTATATATATATATATCTGTTAAGTCCTTTTGATTTATGGAGTTCTTTAGTCTGGAGATCTCTTTATTATTCTTTTGCCTTGATGATCTGTCTATGGTGATAGAGGAGCATTAAAGTATTCCAGCATTATTGTGTTGAGAATATTCTTTATGCCATTCATTTGTGTTTCAATTTTTTCTTGTATCCCAGGACACCTGCACCCAAGAACCATGCTCAGAGCTCAGCCAACATTCCCAGTAGCCACATGGGTCCTCAGGGAACCTCAATTCAGAAAAAAATGAGGAATCAAACTAGAAAAGTTTCACTTCAAACCCACAGCTCCCCTACAAGGAACTCACTGAAAGACATCGAGATGAAAACCTAGAAAAATTTATCAATGATCTGATTATTAAAATGAATACTACTTTAAGAATATTCTTTATGCTATTCATTTCCATTTCAATTTTTTCTTATATCCCATTTACTCTTAGATGATCTCTTCTGATTGAATCGGAAACATTTTGAAAATATTAAAAATTATAGCCATGCTGTGTGAGTGTTTTTTTTTTTTTCTGGTCATTTGTGTGGTCTAGTTTACTCAGCTTATCCTCATTGTTGGAAGTTCTTTCTTCAAGAGCTGAGGTTCTGTCTTCTATTCCTCTACAGAAGTTAGTCTATTATTAACTTCTTCCATCATTTCTCTGATGTGAATAACTGAAGATTTTAGCTCTGTTACTTCCTTTTCTTTGATAATAAAGTTTTTCATCTGTTGAGTTTTCTTTCTTCTTCCCTTCATTAAATCTTCTTTTAGTTCATTGTTCCTTTTAGTAATCAGATCATTGATAATTTTTTCTAGGTTTTCATCCTGCTGTCAGTAGGCTCATTGGTAGGGGAGTTACAGGCTTGAGGTAAATATTTTCTAGTTTGATTCCTCATTTCCTCTGAATTGCGGTAGTCCAAGTGACTGCTGTGTGTATCAGCGCAGCTCTGGGCATGGTCCTTGGGTATGGGTGTCCTGAGTGTGCCTGCCAGCCCATGTCTGGAAGCCTGGGGTCCTGAGCAGCTTCTGGGATGATTGGCTGGGCTTCTGGTGGAGATTGTTGGGGGCGGGTGTCCTGGTGCACCTGGAGTCCCAAGTGGCTGCTGAGTGGGTAGGCTCAACTCTGGCTTCATCTAGGTTTAATCAGTAATAAAGGAACCATTTCTTTATAAACTATTAAAAATTGAATTTCATTGAATTGGATTGAATTGGATTCCAATTGAATATTCACAGTTGTTTTTATTTGAAATGTACATTGCTATGACTCAGGTTTATTTAGACCTAAAGCTTTACTGGGTATAATTATTGAGTTCACATAAAAAGTAAGCTACAAATAATGTAATTGATTAAACTTTAATTGATTTAAGTCATATTTAAAACATGTTTTCATGCTACTTCTGACTCTTCTGATTCAGTTTGGTATAGTCATTACTCATGCTTTCTTGCATGCTCCCCCTCCATGCTATATACAGCCTGAAACAAATGACAATTCTCAAAGGAGGCTCCCTAGCTATCTCTGGGTTTCTCTCATAAGCCATTACCCTTCTGCTGCAGGTTTTGCTGCCAGCCTTCTCCTTCTATAATGTATTTTACTTCAGATGAAAGGGATATTTTGTGAGGGCAGGTGACATATGAAATCCCCCAAACAAGCAATAAATAGTAAGTACAGATAAGAAGAAAGGTTATTTATATGTCTGATAGGGTGAACATATTTAAACTTTCTGTTCTATGCTATGAGTAATTACACAGAACCACTTTGCTTTTCAGTAGATGCTAATAATAGCAAGAGGAAAATAGAGGCTTACATTTTTCTGGTCCAAATACAACCCTAAGAAATTGGCCTAATATCTGCTAAACGCTTGTATTAATTACAGAAAATGATTTAAATCTGAATTTTTATGATCTAATTTCTTAGAGAATGTGAGAATGTTCTGCTCTGTGGAGAACAGCCAGGTTCATATATCTAATTCAAGTTAGAGGTGTTTCTTTCCTCCCTTGCAACTTCTTTTTTTAATTATAGCAAATTTAGGGGAGTTGAAACACACCTCATGACTCGACCAAGGCAGGTTTAGAATTCCAAGATCTGTATGGAGGGAGCCTAGACCAAAAACAGGTTGGTCAATCTGCAAGTAAAGAAAAAGGAGAACTAATAAGAAAGGTTCAATATGTGGCACAAAGCAAGGGACAAGAATAGATTATTAAGGCAGGATTCCTGGGCCTGACCAGGGTTCAGATAGTCATAGAACCTACAGCACTTGGCCAGGGATGAAAATGAACCAAACTCGAAAGCACCGGTGATGGGGAGGTATCTCAGGAGAGAGAAGGTGGAAACAAGTCCTGGTGCCTAGGCAGATGTATGATTTCAAACAGAGCATCCTTTATCTGACTGGTTTCCAGGGCAGTCCCCACAATGACATCCTTTCAGGGAAATGTTTGAGGCTCCAGATTGGGAGATGCATAAGGGCTGTAAAACAAGCACTATTTCTACTAATGCTGAAAGTGTTAACAATATTACAGTTTAAGGAGTAAGCAACCATGGCAACTGGGAAATTTAGGTCCAGATGCCAGCAGAACTCTGAGTGCTTTGATGGATTGGAGAATGTCTTCTTAATTCAGAGGAATTAAAACTCCCTTATTGTTTCATTTAATAAATATTGATTGAACACCTGCAATTTGCCACACATTTTCCAGCTATTGATGTTAATTTTTCAAAAAACATACACAAAATTTAGACTTTTGTCCACAGCTATATGTTTATTTCAGAGAAAATAACAACTCTGCACACACATTTTATTAAATTTTGTGCATGAATGATCATTTAACTATGTAAATTACAAAGGGCATTAATCATTACCAGATTCCTGTAGCATGTTTTGGAATTATTCTGTAATGTTCACAGTTATTTCATGTGTAACTATTTCCTTCCCCAGAAGATTTACAAGCTATTTGAGAGCAAGATGTCTAATTCATTCTTTTGTTTTTGTGTCTCACTGAACAGAACGTGGAAATTAAAAATTTACTAACAAGTTTTTGATTACAAAAAAAGAAACATTTCTGGAATTATAAAGTGATAGAATATTCCTAAATGTAAATTGCATTGATGAACTAAGGGAGGGAAAATGTGATTGTATATTTGTGATTTGGTACATGATGTTCTTATTTTAAATATGAAGACGATCATTATATATGACTCATTTATATGTAGCAGTTTTATGTGTTCTGCAGCTGATCCATTCATTCTGATTGCACTCTAGTTTAATCAAATTAGAAAAACAGATGGTTTGAAATTTGCTTCATTAATAACCCATTTCAAATTGTTGAGTCATATGCACATAATATTTTCCTTTTGTTCTAGTTACTTTATAATTATACCATGTATTTGATTAATTTTACTAGGAATTGAGAAGTTTTGTCAACATTATTTTTAATATCAGTTTTCATAAAAAGCTTTCTCAACAGTTGTTTGAAGTATTGTTGTCCCACTGGAAGGCAAAATAAAAGTCCAAAGATTATTTCTTTATAGTAGAAATTGTCTCTCAACTCATAGATTTCTTTTCTCAGGATCATTTTTCCTGGTGCTTTACTATCAAGGACTCTGGGTTGCAAGTGAGTTCCCGGAGGGCCAAATGCTGTACCTTGCTGTATTCACCTTGTCTTTGCCTGGTACTCTAGAGCAATACTCCTCTCCAAAGAGAAGCTAGAGAAATGCTGTTTGTTCACACTTAATCCAATTGGTATTTAGTAATCTAGGGAAGGTGAGATTTAAGAGAGTGGTGTGAATGCTTCCAATTGTTAGTATCAGAAGTCTCCAAAGGAGAACAAGCAGACAGATTTGCATGCATATGCAGGTTATGGGAAGCCCTTTGTGTAATATGTGTAATCAATTTACTTGTATTTCAAAATGTAAGGCTCCTACTACAAATGTTCTCTCAAGAGAATGTATTTTGTGAAAGGGGAAAAAAAGTAGGAAAACTATCACTAGGTATCAAAAAATTCATGCTTCATTTAGTTACTTCAAGTTTCTTTTTTTTTCATTGTTCTCCTGGTGCGTGGTTCTTTATTCATTTGCGTGAAGTTGTGAAGTTTGAAAACAGCAGTGAGCTACTTGTATTAGGTGAATACAGGGTTCAGAAATGTCATTAGATTTTTCTTTTCAGGAAACTGGTGTAACCATTATATATTTATTGGTTGATTATTTTAACACCATTTTAATTTAATAATTTAATCCACAATTTAAATTAAGTTGTTCTGTAAATCTCTTTACTAACTTCGTATAGAAGTTCTAAAATGGATTCTAGTATTGAATATTCTGGAAGATCATCACTTTAAGTAACTGACATTCTTAAGTAGAAATATATTGATCACACAACACCCTTTACATAATCATAATGCTTCTGGAAAAGGCCTTTCTTTGACAGGTATGGAGATGGATGAGAAAGCATTCACTCTTGAAGTCCTTTAAATGCTTATCCATGAGAAGAGCTTCAATAACTAAGGAATCTATAAAGTTGTAAGAACATGGTAAAAGCTACCATTATTTAATATGCTATTGATCTAAGTAGATAAGAGTTCCCTCTACCAGCTTGCCACTACATGTTTGCATTTCCTAAAATTGGAGAGTACCCTGGTCCTAGCACATGTTAAGTGATTCATGTGCTTTGTTTATTTTTATTTTTTGGTACTGGGGATTGAATCCAGGAGCACTTTATCAGTTAGCTACAACCCCACTGCTTTTTATTTTGAGACAGGGTCTTGCTAAGTTGCTGAGGTTCTTGCTAAGATGCTGAGACTGGCCTCGAACTTGCAATCCTCCTGCCTCAGCCTCCAGATTTGATGGGTGGTTTCATGTTTTCAGTTAGACCTTTCCACATAGGTTGAATATCTGGATATCTATGAAGTAGATGGTACATTAAAAAGGCACTATTTAAAAAAGGTATAGTGGGTTGTAAGAGAACTCAAGGAAGTGGAGTTGTATGTAAGAAATAGCACAGAAATAGGGGTAGAACAAAAAGTAGTGGTTCCCAGGAAATGAATGAAAAGTGTTTTTAGAGGAGAGAACTTTGAGAGGGCCAGTAACTTTCAGGGGGAAGACATGGACAGGCAAGGCATCTCTCAGCCCTCAGGGAGGAAGTTGGTGAAATAATTGCCCTGATCTCATTGTTCTTCCTCCTCTATACTCTTCCTCAGCTCTTCACTGACCCAACCTACTCTGCAGGTGGAAGACTTGCTCTTACAATCTGTATAGGCTATTCTTCCAAAAGAAAGGTTGAAAGAGGTAGAGGGTGGTTCTGCAAACACATTTAGATGCCATATGGAACAGGTGAAAATCAATGAGGAAAAGATGAGACACTTTAACAGCCCTAAGTATCATCCCTATTTAATCAGTCCTTACTTGTTTTTGTGACATCAGACATCATCCATAGATTACGAGGTTTTGTGGTTTGGAATTGCAATGTCCCCCAAAGGCTCACATATAGAAGGTTTGTTCCCCATTGCAGCATTGTTCGGAGAGGGAGCTTTTGGAAAATGATTGGATCATGAGGGCTCTGACCTCATCAGTGGATTAATCCATTGGGAGAGTCATAGATGAATGAATTATTGGGAGGTGGTGAAAACTGTAGAAGGCAGAATCCAACTGAAGGGAGTAAGCCCTTGGGGACCATATCCTGTCCCTGGGCCCTTTCTCCTCCTCACTTTCTCATTCCCAACTGCCATGAAGGCAGCAGCTCTTCTTTGCCACACCCGCTGTACCATAATGTTGTATCTCACCTTAGGTCTAAAACAATGGAGCCGGAGAACCTTGAACTGAAACCTCTGCAGCTGTAAAACTAAATTTTTTCTCTGTTGCTTTGCTCAGTTATTTTTACCACAGCAATGAGAAATTAACACACTAGGTGAGTGGAGGGACTTCCCTTTACTTAATATAGTTTTGTCCTGTGAAAGCATGGGGGTGAAAGGAATACTTTTAGGATCCTAGTGGAACCTATTTCTATTTCCCTTAAAAAGAACTAGAAATATAAGAATAATATTGTGTATAATGTGCCACAGTGAACACACTACTGCACACACAGACACGAAGACTACACAAAATTCTGTTAAATATTAGGAAGCACATCTAATTTATAATCTATAGTAGGCAATCGAAAGAAGTAATTACCTAATTTATGAAAAGAAATGAATAGTACTATTAAGTTAAATCTGAAAAGAAAAATGCAAGTTTAACCTTCACCTTCTTTTACTTCAAAAAGGGATTGACTGCTTTTATTCTGTGTGTGTGTTTGTGTATTCATGTACATTAAAATACTTAGTTTTTATTCCCAAATCCTTTTTTTTTTCATTATTATGCTTTGGATAGGCTCCTGCAGAGAAGGGCCTTTGAACTTATTCAGTGACATTCAACCCTAAATCCTTCTCTTAGATGTCTAATAAGTTGTAATACCTTGTCCTATAATTCCTCAACCTCCAAATTTGAGGGTTTATAGATACAACAGTTTGCATACTTTTCTTCAAGTAAGGAGAGTTATTTAATAAGTTTGGGGAAAGTAATTTGCATATGTGGCTCTGCTCTTCTGTTTTCCTCACTGTTGGAGAGAAGGGGCAGCTGCTGCTGGAAGAATTCATGCCTACTCCTTTTGACACCTCCTGGGTTTAGCGGAGCATGATCTGTTGGGGAGGCCTGAGGTCTGGGGAATAATTTCATTTGGAGTAGTGTGAATATGTCATTAGATTGAAATTATTCATGTTTTCTGATTGAATGATATAACTAAGTAATAAAGTTAAGATTTAGATCTTCAGGAGGTTGATACTTAAACATTGTTAAAGTAGTTCTGAACTCAGATTAGAGGTTATTTTGGGGGACTTTTTGATCTCCCAAATTCTGATACATTGAGGTTGGAATTTGGGGAATAGGCTGGGGATGAAATTAAGTGAGGAAAAATTCAAAGAGTGTCAGACACACCTAAATCAGCTACAGTCATGCTTGCGTGATTTAGTAATGCTGTTTTAAAACGAGTATGAAAGTTTCTTGACCATATCAGATTATCAGATTGTAATGACTTCTCTCTTGCTGCTTCTTGTTTGCATATTCGTTTTTATACTTATGCATTAGTTCTTAATGTCAACTGGATGACTAATTTTAAAGCTCAGTAACATGGAATTGTGACCTTGGCAGTTAACTGCTACCAGAGGGAGCTTTGACCAAGGTGACCAGATATGCAATTAGTGATGGGTAGTACAAAATTAAAATGTGGACCTCTTTCTTAAACATTATTAGAATTAAAGCACAGTGACAGTGAGAATCTCACTAAATGCAGGAACTTGATGGGTGTGGAGTCCTGTACAAATCACATAGGCAACACTGCAGGATTGGATCCTAACACACAAGAGGCAGGGTACATAATAGCAGTGATGGGGCAGCGGGTGCTAGACCTTAACAGTCTTTCAGACTGTCATGCCAGAAAGGTCACTAAGTCAACTATATTAGTTTGTTTTTTATTACTATGCAATACTTGAGATTGAGTACTTATAAATTAAATGTTTGTATAGTTCACAACTCTCATGGCAGAAAGGCCTAACCACATGGCACAGGTTTGAGGTTGCTTCTGGCTGCATCACATCATGATAGATGCCATCAAGGTGGAAGCACATGTAAGAGGGGAGATCACATCAGTGGACAGGATTCTGCTAACAACAACTCTTTTGCAAGAACTAATCATGGAGTCCTGCAAGAACTATTAATGTCTTCCAAGAGCAGTTTCCCCAGTGATGTGAAGACCTCCTGTTAGGCCCTGCTCTCAAAGCCCACAATCTCATAACATCTTACCATGGTCACACTGGGCATAAACCTTCCAACATATGAAGCACTGGGGGAAACTCTTAAACCAAATCTAAAACATAGCATCAATCAGGGTAAGAATTCAACAGAGGAAACCAGTTTATGCATTAGAGGGAGCATTTTTATGGGTGCGGTGGTTATGTTTAGTGTGTTCATCTACTCAGTTTATGGGCCAGAACTTGAAACTAAAGAGGTAGTTATGCTGCCGTGGGAAAGCAGGAGCAGGCAGCTTGTACCTTATTGAAATCCTGACTCTGATTCCTTGAGTTAAATGATATAAGGATTTGGCTTCATGAATCACATGAGTTATGGTTATTACTTTAGATTTAATATAACCAAAGTTTTACCTCACTAAAACAGGTATATTTTATTAAAATAAAGTTAACAGAAATGGTGGTCATCATTTTAAATGAAACAGTTTTCATATAGGGCTGAAGGAATTATACCTGAATTTCTGTGTTTCACTGCAAAATTATTGCAGATTTTATACAAATATTTTGCAAAAATGTATGGTGTAACCATTTATGTGAAGCCACTTTTAAAAAAATAATGTCAAGGGGCTGGAGTGGTGGCTCAGTGGTTATGGTGCTTGCTTGGCAGGCGTGAGTAGACGGCTTTAAACCCCAGCACCATGTACACAACTAAGTGTTGGAGCAATGAAAGCCACATGAGAAACTAAATAAAATTGATTCTTTCTCTCTCTCACTGTCCCTCTGTCTTACAAAAATGTAAAGTATTACTTAAAAACCACCTATTACTAAACTGTCTTTGGTGCAAGATTAAGACACATGGAATACTCATTAATATACATTAATGTGGCAATAATTGGTGAAATGTGGTTTATGGACCTAAGACTAAGGGATGGCAGAAGAATAAATAAACAGGAGGCAAGAACCAGATTCCTGAAAACTTACAATTTTCTATCCATATTTTCTTTTTTTTCTTTTAAAAGAGAGAAGGAAAGTAAAAGCGAAAGAGAGAGAGGGGGAGAGAAAGAATCAAATTTTTGTTGAGTTTTTCACATGGCTTTGGTTGCTGTGACACTTAGTTGTGTACATGGGTGCTGGGATTTGAACCCGTGTACTTGCACATGCCAGGCAAATGCATATATCCTTATTCTGATTTAAAATTCCTAGTTAAAAAGTAATACTTGCAGAGAATGATAATTTTAATCCTTATTAAGGAAATCTAACAAGCAAATCAGTATATTGTGATGTTAAATGACACCGAGTTTCTTGTTTAAATCTTTTTTTTTTTTTTGGCTAAGTGAAAGCAATGAATGAATTAAATATATGATGGAATACCAATTCTTGAGGAATTTCAGAATTTCATAACTTTGATGTTAGAATAAGCATTAATTAAGGAGAGTGATAGAAAAAATGAAACACTGATGAATAAAATAAAAGGATAAACATAAAGAGCAACACTTCAAGAAAGTTTAGACAAAATCACAAATAAATAGACTGATAAATAGAGAACAAACTCTATTTCATGAACTTCATATTAGAATAGCACTTGGCAATGATGAGTCTAATAAACTCATTCGTTATTCATCACACTTCTTAAATGTTCCAATACAATTTGTAATAGTTAATGGGTATTCACAATAACATGACTCCTCTATTTGTTTTGCAATTATGTAAAAGTGATGACTGTCGCGCCTCTATTTTGTCCCATGTTCTGCTGAGGAAGCATGCTTTAAGCGTCTCTCAGGTAATAAATTCTGTATCTTATTTCTGCTGTAACTGTTTTTCTAAATATTTGCTGTTTCTTTAACTGTGATTCTCATCACATAAATTGCTAAATGGCGTTATTCTTATCCTTTTGTGTCATTCCTTATTTCTAATTATTAAATTACCGTGTTAACTAGTAGCATTTTTAAAAGAAATTATGGCTTATTTATTTTCAATTCTAAAAAAGAGAAAGAAATAAAACAAGAAAAACATTGAAATAAAGCTTTTTTGTTCCTTGCATTCCTCCTTTACAAAAAAGTCCCTGGCTCTCTGAAGTATTATTGCAGAACTAAATAATGCTGATAGAAGAACACATCCTTTTACATTGCCTCCTGTTAGATCTTCCTCTGTAATTCTATGTCCCGAAAAAGAAGCTTTTTAAGCCACTTTTCACCCTTGCCTTACAAAACCAGTCAACTTGGAAAATATTCCTAGCATTAGAAGCTAAAATTAAATTGGTTTTCTGTAAATCTCTTTTATTTTTCTATGTATCACTGTAATCCTCATTCTTACTCAGCTTGTCTATAGAAGAGCATCTTTTATATTCAAGGATATACCTTAAATCAATTTTAGCTGGGAAAAAGTATGCTTAAGATTTACCTATGGTTACCACACTTTAAAAGTTTGGACTAATGAACATTTTGCAAATGTCAGGACAGAACACAATTCTTCATATTATGGCATGTGTTTGAAATTTAACTTTAGTTTGTTCAACTAAATTCATGATAGAATTAACAATTCCTAGCATACATAAAATGCTATGTAAGTATCCTGTGTTGGATAGGCAAAGGATTATTTTTATACTCCTATGTAACAAGTTTCCACAAACTAAGCAGCTTGAAACATTACTCATTTATTTTCTCATAGTAACCTTGTGTCAAGAGTCCTAGCACAGGGGCTGGAGTGGTGGCTCAGCGGTTTTGGCGCTTGCCTGGCAAGCACAAGGACCCAGGTTCAAACCCCAGCACCACGTACACAACTAAGTGTTGGAGCAACTAAAGCCATGTGAAAAACTAAATAAAATTGTTTCTCTCTTTCTCTGTCTCTCTCTCTGTCCCTCTCTCTTTAAAAAAAAAAGAAAGAAAAAAAAAAGAGTCCTAGCACATCTCACTTATGTCTTCAACACAGGATCTTCAACACAGGATCTGATGAAGCCATGACTAAGGAGTCAGATGGAAGAATGGTCTCACATGAGACTCAGGGTCCTCTTCCTGGTTCAACGGATGGGAGCAGGATTAATTTCCTTGCAGTCGTGGAACTCATGCCAGCTTGCTCCTTCAACACCATTAGCAGAGCTTCTCTTCAGCTTTGAGTCTTTCATAAAGCACTCAGCTGATTAGGTCAGGCCCACTCAGTAATATTTCCCTTTTGATTAAACTAAAGTGAATTTATTAGAACATTGACATCTGCAAAACTCTTTCACATAATGGATCCTGTCTTGAGAGTGGCATCCATCACATTCCCGGTTTACAACCCATACTCTAAAGGAGGGGATGCTTCTGCAAAGGATGTGTGCTGCAGGATGAGAACCAGGGGGAAATCTTCTAATTTTTCCTACATGTTTATCTATTTGTCCAATGGTGCTCAAAGTATCTGTAAAATTTTTTCAGAATTCTACTTAACATACACATATGTAGAAGCCTATGAGCTCCCAATTTGAGAAATTCAGAAAAAATATTTCTATTAAGCATATGGGAACACAAACAGCGCTGAATTTTTGCTTACTCTATCTACGGTGAAGTTATTTTTATTCTAAACCAGAGAGAGATGTAGGGATGAATTATCTAAGCATCTGGATTCCTTTTTCCCACCCTAGGTAATTATAAATAACCAGATGTTCTCTTACATTAACTCCTTGTTAATCTAGCCAAGCACCTGTACTTCAAAGAGCTCTCTTTCCTTTTAATAAAGGAAAAATACTACAGTTCAGTTATAATTTAGGATCACTAACTGACTAAAAATTTCCATTTCAATTTTATCTCCAGTAGGTTGTAGAGGATGCATTATTATAAAAAAATGAGTCATTTAGTAAGAAAAATAATTTTGAAGATACTCGATGAAAGAAATACTCTATATGTATCATGTCATTTGAAGAAATAAAATTCAGTATACATTACAGAATACCTGGCATGCTAATAAAAGCATCACTTCTTGTTCATATATGTCTTAAGGCTAACAAAGCTTTTTAAGAAACAGTATTTGCAAGTATATTAAATTTTTCGAGAAAAAAATAGAAATTATTATATGTGTTTTTTTGAGGCAGAAAAATGAAAATGACAATAATTCTTCATATTTTAACTTTGTTACAGAAATTCAAATTAGGTTAATATTTTATAAATTGTTTCTGGTTCAGGCTGGGGTGTCTGCCTGCCTACCACAAACATGTTTCTGATTTTCAAATGGCTATTTCTTGATAACTCTAATTCCCAGAATCAGCAGGAATTCAAAGCATCCCAGAAAATCATTTGTTAATTTCTTATTCAGGGCAAAATGGACAGAACAATCATTATGCATACTGAAAAATCTAACACTGCTTAAACCTGTGTATATACCTTCATCTGTGGGAACAATAGTTCCTGTCATCTACCAAAAGTTTTGCTTATTGATTAAAACTTTTTAATGCTTCAAATTTGCACAATGATGTGAAAGATGAAAAGCTAATTCTAAGAATTTGAAAGAAAAATGATTTTTTAAAATTTTATTCAGGAATTGTATCATATAATCATAAATGCATATGCAGTAATAGCATGTGTCACAGATCCTAATCCAGAATCCTCTCCACATCGTCCACACCCCATTGTGCACTGCCATTTGTGACTACATACTGTTCTGTCATATGGACATATCGCTTTTATTTTTCCATTCACCAATTTATGGACCCTTGGATTGTTTCCACATTATGGCTGGTATGAAAAATTCTGCTTTGCACATTCATGTCCAGGATTTTGTGTTAATATGTACTTTTGTTTCTGTTGGCTATGTACTATGGACTGGAAATACTGGCTCATATGGTAATTGTATGTTCATCTTCTGGAGCTGTAAAATTGTTTTCCAAACCAGTTGTACCATTTTATATTTCAACCTATTATGAAAGATTGTTCCAGCTTCTCACATTCTAACTAACACTTGTTATTACAGCTTGAGCATCCCTAATTTGAAAATTCCAAATCCAAAATGTTCCAAAATGCAAATTTCTTTAGTGCAGACATGATAACACAAGTGGAAAATTCCATACCTGACTTTATGCAGCATGCCTCAAACAAAACACAGATGTGCTGAAAATATTGCATAAAATAATCTTCCGGATTATTCATATAAAATATAAATAAAATATTAATGAATTCTATGTTTAGACTTGTGTTTCTTACCCCGAAACTCTTCTTACCTATATGCAAATATTCCAGAATCTGAAATCTGAAAGCTTCTAGTCCCAAGCATTTCAGATAAGGACTATTAAACCCATCTGTTTTTTTTTTTTTCTTCAATTGTAGTTTTACAGGTAGGTAGTGCATTAGTCAGTTTTTCATTACAACAACCAAAGCACCTGGCAATAACAACTTAAAGGAGGAAAGGTTTATTTTGACTCACAGTTTCAGAGATTTCATTTAAGAAAGAATGGCTTGGGGCTGGAGTGGTGGCTTGGTGGTTATGGCGCTTGCCCAGCATGCACAAGTACAGGGGTTCAAACCCCAGCAACCCACAAACACAACTAAGTGTCAGAGCAATGAAAACCATGTGAAAAACTGAATAAAAATTGATTCTCTCTCTCTCTCTCTCTCTCTCTCTCTCTCTCACTGTCCTTCTCTCCTAAAAAAAATTATTAAAAAAAAAAGAGAAAGAATGGTTTGATGGAAGAAAACTGCTCAATTCATGGCACTCAGGAAGCAGAGAGGTGGAATCAAGAAGGGGCCAGAAAGGGAAAAATATTACACACCTTCAGTGACCTATTTCCTCCAACCACCCTCTACCTGCTTATAGTTTCTACTTCCTTAAACTAGCTGCTTCAAATTATTAATCCATCAAATGGATTAATCCACCAATGAGGTTATAGTCTTCATGACCAATCACTTCCTTAAAATTCACTTTGCTGCATAAGGAACCAAGTTTTCAATACATGAGCTTTTGGGGACATTCCAATTCCAAACCACAATTGGTTTGAAAGCAGTATCCCACAGTGGGTTTGATATCCAATTTTAGTTGGTTGTCTTTTTATTATTACATCCTAGATATTCTTATATATTCTAGACATCAGTCCCTTATCAGACAGATAATTTGCAAAAAGTTTATCTTCTTGTTTTTATAAGTATCATTTGTAGGAAAAAAGTTTTTCAGTTTTATAAAATCTAATTTATTTTTATTTTATTGTGCCTAAATAGTGATTTTAATTCAAAGAAAACAATAGGGAAAATTAAAGAAAGAACTTTATAATAGAGAAATCTGATAAATATTACTTAAGTTAGGTGATCAAAGTTAACATAAAAAATGATATTGAAAGGGCTAGAGTGGTGGCTCAGCAGTTCTAGCACTTGCCTGGCACCAAATACAGAACGAAGTGTTGGAGCAATGAAGGCTACATGAAAAACTAAATAAAGTTGTTTCTCTCTTTCTCTCTCTCTCACTGTCCCTCTCTCTTTAAAAAAATGATATTGAAAACCTAACAGAACAGGAAATAACTAAGATCAGAGATGAAACTGAGAACAAAAAAACAAAACAAAACAAAACAATACAATGTATCAACAAAACAAAGAGTTGGTTCTTAGAAAAAATAAATAAGATGGGCAGACCCCTGGCCAACTTCACCAAAAGAAAGAATGAAGTGAAGCGAATCAACAAAATCAAGGAAGAAAATGGAGATATCACTGCTGACTCAACCAAAATCCAGATGATTTTGAGGACTTACTTTGAAAAGATATACGCTTCCAAGTTTGATAACCTGGAAGAAATGGACAAATACCTAGCCACATACAACATCCTAAATTAACAGGGGAGGACATTGAAAACCTAAACCAACCTATCTCAGGTAGCAAAATTGAAGCAGTAATAAAAGGCCTTCCAAAAAAGAAAGCCCAGGACCTGATGGATTTTCATCAGAGTTCTATCAGACCTTTACAACAGAATTAAGACTGCTCTTTTGTGAGCTATTCCATGAAAATGAAAGGGTCTAAAATGTTCCAAATACTTTTTATGAAGCAAATATAACCCTGTTACCAAAACCCAACTAAGACACATCAAGAAAATTACAGACCAATTTCCCTGATGAACACAGATGCAAAAATCCTTAATAAAATCCTAGCAAACCGCATCCAAAAACACATTAAAAAGACAATACATTACGATCAAGTAGGCTTCACTCCAGGAAAGCAAGGCTGGTTCAAAATATGCAACTCAATAAATGTAAAATCATATGTAAAAATCATAATCATGTCAATTGATGCAGAAAAGGCCTTCAATAAAATTCAACACCCATTTATGCTCAAAACTCTGGAGAAGATATGGATCAAAGGAAGATACCTTAATTTTGTAAGAGCCATTTATGACAAACCCATAGCTAACATTATACTTAATGGAGAAAGACTGAAAACATTCCCACTGAATTCAGGAATAAGATACAGTTTTCCTCTCTCACCTTCTCTTCTTCAATATAGTTCTTGAAACCATAGCCAGAGTTATCAGACAAGAGAAGGAAATCAAAGGAATTTGAATAGAAAAAGAGGAAGTAAAGCTATTTCTATTTGCCAATGACATGATCCCATACCTAGCAGAACAAAATAGGTCAATTAGAAGACTCTAGAGCTTATAAATGAATTTATCAAAGTGGCTGGTTATAAGTTTTACACTTATAAATCAGTAGTTTTCCTATATTCCAGCAGCAATTCTGCTGAAAAAGAAATCAGGAAATCTGAAACATTCATAATAACCTCAAAAAGAATAAAATACTTGGGCATCAATCTATCAAAAGATATAAAGGATCTCTTCAATAAAACTGTCAAACATTAGAAAAAGAAATTATAGAAGACCTGAGTAGATGGAAAAACATTCCATGTTCTTGGTTAGGCAAAATCAATTTAATCAAAATGGCCATTCTGCCAAAAGCCCTGTATACATTCAATGCAATCCTCATCAAGATACTAATGACATTCTTCATGGATATAAAAAAGGCAATTCTCACATTCATTTGGAATAACAGGAAACTCAGAATAGCCAAAGCATTACTAAGCAAGAGAGAAGAAACAGGAGGTGTCACAATACCTGACCTGAAATTATACTATACGGCTATAGTAACAAAAACAGCATGGTATTGGTGTCAAAAGAGACAAGAAGAAAAATGGAACACACAAGAAGATACTGAGACAAATACACAAATCTTTAACCATCTAATATTTGACAAAGGGAACAAAAATATAAAGTGGAGGAAAGACAGCATGTTCAATAAATGGTGCTGGACAAACTAATTAGCCATTTGCAGACAAATGAAAAAAATCCTTAGCTCTCACCCTGCACAAAAATCAAATCAAAATGGATTAAAGAGTTAGAAATTAAACCAGCAACTATACAATTGCTAGAAGGAAAAAAGAGGACTAACACTCCATAACATCAGCGTAGGCACTTCCTTCCTTAACAAGACTCCTGTAGCATAACAATTAAAGCCAAGAATAAGTGAATGGGGGGCTGGAGCACTGACTTGGCAGTTATGGCGCTTGCCTGGCATGTGTAACTACATGGATTCAAACCCCAGCATCAAGTACACAACTGAGTGTTGAAGCAGTGGAGGCCACATGAAAAATTAAATAAATTGATTCTGTCTCTCTCTCTCTCACTGTCCTTCCATCTAAACTGTTGGGAACGTGAGGCCCAGCTGGCTTGTAAAAGAATTGGTGGTAAACAACTCTAAGGGGTCCAGCTGGCTTGTAATTAGCAAATTGCCTGAGCGCATGACTAAGCTATTCAGCCACTCATTTGTTACAATTGGAGAAATGTGTTTGCACTGTGCCCCTATTGGTTGTTGTAATGGATAAATAGAGTAGCGACTAGTCAGGTAAGAGAAGTAGCCAAAGGAAAAGCAGCCAAAGAGGAAGCAGCCAAAGAGAAAGCATAGAACCAGAGAAGAAGGCAGCCAGGAGGAAAGCAGCCCTGTCCTGAAGGAAGAAAGCAGAGAAGACGCATAGAACCGGAGAGATCAGCAGAGACGTCAGAGAGATCAGCAGCGGTAGAAGATGCAGGTCCCATGTTCCGGCTGCCGGCGTTCGCCTCCTTGTTCCCGGCTCCCCAACCCTTCCTAACTGGGCCCTCGGAGGACGGCCCAGGCTTGCTAGGTCGTTCTGCCTGCTCCTCGCTCAGGAACGCTGCGCGGAGCGACTCCTCTCCCCTGGTCCCCAGCCCTGTCCTGCCGGCGCCCGGTTCCCAGTGTCCTGCCAGCCCCCGGGGAACAGCTAAGGTCCACCAAGGTCGTTCCGCCCGCTCCCCACTCCAGAACCCTGTGGGGAGCGACACTAAACAAGCAAACAAACAAAAAAAGAATAAGTGAATGGCTTGCCATTAAACTGAGAAGCTTCTGCTCAGTTAAAGATTTAATCAAGACTGTCAAGAGAGAACCTACAGAATAGGAGAGAATCTTTACCCGCTACACCTCCAAAGAGCTAACATCCACAATATACAAGAACTCAAAAAAATGAACAACAAACCCACAAAAAATCCAATCAATAAATGGGCTAGGGAACTACATAGAAACTTGTCAATGGAGAAAAAGCCAATAAATATATCACAAAATGTTCTACATCACTAGTAATCAGAGAAATGCAAATCAAAACTTCACTCAGATTCCACCTCACTCCTATCAGAGTGGCAAAAATGAAGAATACAAACAATAACAGATGCTGGATGGTTGTGGGAAGAAAGGAACACTTTTCACACTGTTGGTGGGACTGTAAGCTTATATAGCCACTTTGGAAAGCAGTGTAGAGACTCTTCAAAAAACTAGGGTTGGAAACATGACTTATTTATCTCACTCCTGGGTATTTTCCTCAAAACACTAGACACAGCATACTACAGAGACATAGATACATCAGTGCAGCAGCTCAATTCACAATAGCTAAACTATGGAACCAACCCACATGCCCCTCACTGGACAAGTGGATTAAAAAACTGTAGTACATATATACAATGGAATACTCTGCTATTAGAGAAAAGGATATCATGGAATTTGAAGCCAAATGGATGGAGATGGAAAACATTATACTGAGTGAAATATCCCAAACTCAGAAACTTAGGGGATGAATGTTTTCTGTCAAATATGGAAGTTAGAGTAAAATCTAAAGCAGATCGAAAGTTAGCTAAGCTCAAAAAATAAGCTCAACATAGGTGAATTTTCTCATAAGCAGTGGGAACTATGACTATGAAGCTTCAGGGAGAAGGGAGGGAGGGATTAGGGGGGTTATCAATGCAACTGGGAACCCTCAACTCCCATGAGAAGGCCAACTATACACAGGTGGGCAGAGAAGATTACAAAATTCAAAACTTAATACACATGTATATGCTAATTTGTATCTATAACATGAAGGTAAATCAGAGGATACATGGGAGTGGTTGAAGAGAGGAGATCTTGCACTAAGATCAGCCTTAACTTACCTTGCCAATATCCATCTATGCATGAATGTATTCAACAATCCCCTCCAATATGTAAGTGTGTGTCAAAAGAATAAAAAAATAAATTAACAAATGATATTGAGGGCTGGAGTGGTGGTTTGGAGCTTATGGCACTTGCCCAGCATGCATAAGTACATAAGTACATGGGTTCAAACTCCAGCACCACATACACGCCTAAGTGTCAAAGCAACGAAAGCCATGTGAAAAAACTCAATAAAAATTGATTCTGTCTCTGTCTCTCTCTTTCTCCCTTTTCTTCTCTCTTTAAAAAAAAAAAAGACATTGACAGTTTGTATCTATGTTATGGTATGATGAAAATGACATTTTATACTCTGAAGTAGTCATCCTCTCAAAAATTCATAGTATCCATATAATCATGAGAAAATATTATGTAAATTCCAGTTGTGAGACACCACAAAATACCTGTCTTTTAGTCCTCAAAACTGTCAGTGCCATCAAACAAGCAAAGTTCGGCTCTGTAGTCAAGAGGAAAGAGCTTAAGGTAACATGATTTCTAAATATGGTATGAAGTATGGTTTTGATATGTTATGGTTTGAGTGTGAGGTGTCCCTCAAAAGCTTGGGTATGACAATGTGAAGGACAATTTGAAATGATTGGGCTGAAGGAGCTTTGATCTAATCATTGAGTTGATCCCCAAATAGGGATTATCTATAGGCTGGTAGGGTGTGCCTGGAGGAGGTGGGTCATTGGGAGTGTGCCTTTGGGTTACATATTCTGTATCTGGGTGGAGTTGCTCTCTCTCTGTTCTGTTTCCCAATGTGATGCCCTGAGCTTCCTACTCCCTGGAGCCATGATGTACAGCCTCTCTTGGAACTCTGCAGTATGAGCCAGTCTTGTATGAACTAAGACCTCTGAAACTGTGAGCCCTAAGATAAACCTTTTCCTTCAAAAATTGTTCTTGTTAGGTTGTTCAGTCACAGCAATGAAGACAGTGACTAAAACAAGATATGAGATGTTCCCCAAAAGCCCATGAGTGATACAATGTAAGAAAGTTTAAAGGTGAAATGATATGGTTACGAGAACTTTAACCTGATCAGTGCATTAATCCACTTGAAAAGATTAATTGGGTGGTAACTTTAGGCAGGTATTATACGGTTGGAGGAGATAGGTCATCAGGGGCATGCCTTTGGGGCATATACTTTGTCCCTGGTTAGCCAAGCTCAGTTTCTCTGTTTCCTGGTGCCATGTCCAGAGCTGCCTTCCTCCACTATGCCCTTCCACCTTGATGTTCTGCAGTTATCTTGGGCCCAGAGCAATGGAATGGGCTATCTATGACTGAGGCCTTTGAAACCTTGAGTCCCAAGTAAACTTTTCCTTGTCTAAAATTCTGCTTATCAGGTCTTTTGCTCACCGTGTTGAAAAGGTAAACAATACAGTACCTTTGATGAGATCCAGGAATAACAAAAAGATTTTAGGTTAAAATAAAACAATTTGTAAAAAACATAAAGTTCAACTAACACCAAAGCATCAATATTGATATATTAATTGTAATAAACATACAATGCTAATGTACTAATATAAGATATTCATAATAGGGGATGGGCATTGTGGTGTGTAGCTCAGTGGTAGAGCATGTGTTTAGAATATGTGAAACCCTGGGTTCAATCCCCAGCAGCTCCACCTCAAAAAAGGGAAAAAAGGTAGGGGAAACTAAATGTAAGATATATGGAGACTTTATTATTGTAATTTTTAGTAAATCTGTAATTGTTCTGAAGTTAATTTACTAAAGCAATAATATATTAAATGTTACTCATTTTCTTCATATAAATTATATTCTGTCCATCAAAAATGCTAAATTAAAGATTTCTATTGGTAAAATTCTATAAATAAGTCAAATATTTTTAAGGGTAGTATACATGCAAAGAAGAAACTACCTAAAAAGTGAATAACTTTAGTTTCCTTGAATTGGAAGAACTGAGTGTATACTATTATATTATATAATACCTGAGACTGGTCATCTTAGAGAGACCTCATGTTTCTAGGAATTTTGTTTTCAAGAAATGAATGTGTTTCTAATGCTGAAGAATCAAAAAAAGATTCCTTCCTGTCTCAGCCCACATTATCTTTTATAAATAATTAAATCTATAATTATAGTAAAGTTTCAGAATGATATGTTTGTTTTTGTCTCTGCTGCTGACTTGATTTTATCAAACAGGGGGTATTTGAAAACAGAGGTAGATATGTAACTTCTACTAACAATTCAGTTAGCACTGGGAAACTAACATTTTTAAGCTGTAACCAAGTTATAAAAAATGAAGTCAGTTTTGAGCTAGCTAAGTAGATATATTCAGTTTTTGTTGCTCTATGCCAAGTTAACACACACTTAGCAGTAGAATATCATGTGCTCACAGGTTTTTGTCCCAGGGTTCCTGGATTAGGAACCTGAGTGCAACTTAGATGCTTTCATGGCCTCAGTTAAGGTGGCAAACAGGGCCATGTGCTTATCTGGGGCCCAGATTCCTCTGCCAAGTTCACTCAGGAGATTGGAAGACTTCAGTTCCTTACAACTATTTGACTGAGAAACCTGATTATTTGCCAGCTCTTGGCTAGGATCTGCTCTAAGCAACTGAAGGAAGCAAGCAGCTCTTTGCCATGTACCACTAATGGCACTAAATATCAAGATTACTTGCTTTCTTCATAGATTTTGGTAACCTGTTTCTACTTTCAGTGTCTTTGGAGTATTGTATAATCTAATATAGCCACAAGAGTATCATATGATGTCATTAGCCCGTAATCTGTTCCCGTTAAGTTTATAGATTGAATACACGATCAAGAAGAAATTATACAAGAAATATACACCAGGGAATGGAGATCCCAGGGACTCAGAATTTTGTCTACCTCAGACGTTAAGAAAGCAAAACCTAAGCACTTTTTTTATGTCCTTCTTACTTCCACTCACAATGGGCTTACTTTTATTAAACATCATGTTATGTTGTGGTTTTCAGTCCTTAGGAGATCAAAAGTGTTAAATTCAAAAAAAGTAGAAAGGGAATATGTTATGAGATAACAAATACATCAAAGAGGAATGAAAGAAAACTATTTTCATGAATCCAAAAAGCTTTCTATTCTGGGAATTCAGTGATGTGGCAGAACAACTTTGGAAATTAGAAATTCTCATCATGGAAGGTTGAGAATTTCTATGAGTTGGAGACTTGGAAGTGGGCTTCACAGATACGCTATGACAAGTCAGAGTACTATGGGTGATGTGTGGAAGATCCATGATTTTTAGCTAGTATCTGCTTCATTGTGGTAATTGGTGAAGCTCATCAATCTCCTCATGCTGAAGTCCACCATCTTCAGAAGCCAAGACTTGTGTGAAGGCTCAAGTATGAGATGGAAGACATCATTTTGCCTCTATGCATTTGGGGGATGCTAATGCTTAGGAGAGTCAAGAATCAACCATAACATCAGCTAACTACCCTGTCTACCATATGCTAAATAATTTTCATTATTACTAGTAATTATTAAAATTATTAGTGTTTAAAGTAATTCTTAACATGTCACTGAAGGAGATACTGTTTTCCTTATTTTATAGAAGAATTAGTAAATTCAAGGTTCAAAGGCAATTCTTTGGATAAACAGTCTTTAAGAATGTAATTAGAGTTAATTGATGTTATTGAAATAATTAATTATACTGAAGTTATTGAAATAATAAATTTACATATTTGTATATGAAAAGATATAAAAGCCAAGTAATTAGAAATTGAAAATTGTATTTGTATGTATATTTTTCTATTTTTTAAAATCTATTAAAAAGTTGCAATAAACAGCATGAAATATATACCTATAAAATGGAATTTTGGCTAATTTATTTACATGGTATAAACACACACAGAGAAATGTACATACACAACTGAAAAATCAAAAAGAAATGTATAAATTTAAAACTGAGCCAGGAAATGGGAGCTGGGGAGAGTAAGAGAAAATGTGAGGGTGTGATATTGGCAAAATTACATCATTATATTTTGTGCATGCACCAATAAGTAACAAATCCCAACATTATGTACAACTACAATGCAGCAATAAATATGTGGAAAAAATTGAAATCTTCATTTTCCTGACATTTTTCTCCATTCAGGCAAATTAATGCATACAAATCTATAAAAAATCATTAATATTTTAGGCTAAACAATTACTTCCTAAACTCCTGTCACATTTGAGCAAATAAAATATTACCCTGCATCAAAACAGAATAAAATGGTAGGTATTTCTTTTCATATTTTAGGTGAGGTTATAGTCTCAAGAAATTTACTTGAGGGGCTGGAGTGGCAGCTCAGTGGATACAGTGCTTGCTTGGCATGCACAAGGACACAAGTTCAAATTCCAACAACACATACACAACAAAGTGTTGGAGCAATGAAAGTCACATGAAAAACTAAATAAAATTCATTCTTTTTCTTTCTCTTTTTCACTGTGCCTCTCTCTTAAAAAAAAAGAAAAGAAAAAAGAAAAAAATTTACTTGACCCATCAAGCTCACCCAAGTAGACACCAGGAGACCACTACTACTTCCAGCAATGCCCGTTTGTTGCCTATAACACAACCACTTCCTCACTGGATCAGAGAGTTAAATCAATGCCACTCAATGCACAAAAAGTACAAGAGTCACCTCCAGATATAAACACAGAGGGTCAGACAGGCAACATTACTAGCAGGAGAAGTCTGTAACTAACTCTGAGGTGGACACATTGTTCTTTTGCCTTCCTTGGCTAAGTGCTTTTGGTTTTCTAATTGAACTGTAAAGTAGCCACCAGTATTCCTTCTTGAGGTAATTTTCACTTTCTGCTAAAGCCATAGTATAAGAAATATTTATGCAACCATCTAATTCTGAAAAATGAACACACACACACATACATTTATTTTTTTTCTGGGAGGAAATATAGAAAATTCAAGAGACGGCTGTGGGTGATGTGGGGATGATTCTGGATTAGGATCAGGGGCATGTCATATTGTTATTACATATACATTTAAGATTGTACAAAACTCAATACAATTAATAAAAGAACTGTATATTTTAATAGTTTTTCTAAATTGTTTTTGAATTGTGCAAAGTTATGGGGTACAGAGTTAAATATATACAGTGTGTTATATCCAATTATGATAGTTAATGTTCCCTTCTTAATTTTTTTAAAATAATTTGATTAATAGGTCTATCTCCAAATTCCTGCAATAAAACAAGATGGTGATACATTTAGGGTTGCAAAACAATGTAAAATATTAATAGTTAACAAAAGAAAAAATAATTCCAAATATGATACAAATTGGTCTTACTTATCAAATTTCCCCAAATGTCTAATATTTATTAAGGTAGAATCTTGAGAGAATTTGAACAACAAAGTTTGCAGTTAGAAGACAGAATGAGATTCAATATTTGCATTTTAATATTACAGTATTTGTATCTATTGTAATCAGATAATCCTCCCAGGTATGCATTCTGGAATAGCAACAATGCGTTAAATGTTGAAGAATATCCTACCTTTGTGTTTTTGTTTTAGTGGACACAGAAAGAGAAAAACACATTTTGTTCTTTGGAGTTCCCTTATTGAGTATTTACAAGCACTGCCTTTGTTTCAGAATTGGATCCTATCCCCAGATCCATCACTCAGCTGCTACGACACCTTGAGCATCTCTCTTTATCTTTTAGAGCATTGGTTTCCTTATCTGTAAAACGTGAGTATGAGTAATAATAGATTTGTGGTAAAGGTTTGTAAAACAAAGTGCACATAAATTTCATAGTATAGTTCCTAAGTAGAAGTTTTTTGGTTGATTACTTTTGTTTTGATTTCAGAAAATGCAGAAGGAAGAGTAATAAGTGGAAGATGAGGAAGAGATCAGTGCTAAATCTGAGTCTAAAAACTAATGAATAAGCCCAGTGCAGTGGCACATGCCTATAATCCCAGTGACTTGGGAGACTTGATTAGGAGGATGGCAAGTTCGAGGCCAGTCAGCAACTTAGCAAGGCCCTGTCTCAAAATAAAAAATAAAAAACAGGTGGAGATTTACCTTGGTGACTCTGGGTTTAATCCCTAAAACACACACAGAAGAGCTAACCAAACACAAAAATGAACATTAGTACCAACTTTTTTTGTTTTGTTTTGTTTTGTTTTAAAGAGAGAAGGTCAGTGAGAGTGAAAGAGAGAGAGAGAGAGAGAGAGAATCAATTTTTATTGAGTTTTTCACATGGCTTTCATTGCTCTGACAGTTGTGCACGTGGGTGCTGGGGTTTGAACTCATGTACTCAAGTATGAACAAGCACTGCAACCACAGAACCACCGCTCCAGCCCCAGTACCAACTTATTGTATACTCAGAGCACCAGAAAACATTTAATCTTCTTAATACAATGTACCACATTCAAAACACATTTACAGATATACACAGGAAACACTCATGTCGAAGCTCCCAAGTACCTAATACTTAATCAAAATTATTTGACTATTCAGATCCTGTTTCTCTAGTGAGCTTTGTTTCTGTCTTTTCACAGTTGAAGGCATTTAAATTTATCTTCTGAAAGCTTTAGGAATGAGGTGATTTGATTACTCCAGTTTAATGGAGCTGAAACAACCGAGTAAGTAAGAGGGTTAATTAATTCGTATGGAATGCAAGTTTTATTTTTGAAAAAGGGAAATAGGAAGCAAAAGCAAAACTGCTGGATCAGCATGGGGGACTTTAAAGAGCACTAACTAATTAGCTTATAAACCTGTTATGACTTTGTTAGTTTGTAGAGGTCTCTAAGCCCAGTTGTATAGTAATGAGCCTTAATTGTATGCCTAAAACCATAATTCGTAGTCCACGATTGGCTGGAAAAACATTATCAGATGTGTAAACTTTCTCATCTCTTATTATATGAGATCCAGCCATTGTGTCATACAGTTTTTAAATTTTTCACTTAGAGTTTGTGAATTTCTTCATGTAAAATTTCTAAATATTCCTATGGGAGGTCATCTCAGTGAGTTCAGTACTTACAATAGACTTGTAATGGAAAATAAGTGAACCAAATAAAGTTAATTTGATGTATATTTAAGAAGCCTGTTAAATTACTGTAAGTTTTACACAGTATCTTAGTGATCTAAATCTTTTCTATGATAAAGTATGAAAGTGGGAAGAGTCCTCACTGATAGTGCTGAGCACCAACAATAACACAATCAGACGTTACCTGCATGCTGACCTCTTGCAGTGTGAAGTATAGAACATCAGTGAAGTATTTTTGACCAAAATTCACTTAAACAGAATCTAACCAATATTTCTGATCTAACTTCAAGTTAACATTAAATACAAAGGGATACGATATGTGGGCAATCAGTGAATTCAGAAGGTGGGACATTTTGCAAGACAACTGATTGTTCTCTTCAGTAAGCAGATGTCACAATAAATCAGTCACTGTTTATTTCAAAAGAAATTATGGTAAAAATAGTAAAATATAATGTATCAGTTACTGTTTGAACAAAAAAAACTAAAAAACATATTAAAATCAGGAGAAAAAAGAAACTTCATTAGGAGTTAGATGACATTGAAATTTTTTGCTTTGCTTTTTAGATGTGGCATGATATTCTGAAATAATTATATGAGAATTCCTTTTTATTTTGAAATTCTTACTGAACAACTGTGGAGTGGATAACATGAAATATTAAAGAAAATAGACAAAATAGATATATAAAATATGGACAATTGTTAAATCCTAGTGATGAGAATTCATGGTCCACCATAATTTTTACTTCTATATGTACATATGTTTGAAAGTATTAATAATAGATTATATAAAGGCTGAGTCTACTTAATGATGAATTAAATATAAAAATTGTTTTCTTCAGCTATTTAGCTTCCAACTGTTCATTGACTATCCATGTTCTGTATGCTAGATTCCATGGAGGTCATGTGGGGAGCTGGTCTGATTCAATCCCTCATCTGGATGACAGGCAATGCTAAGTTATTATAAGGAATGAGAATAAAATGTGAGATGCTAAAATAAGTATGACAATTGGACCTAGTTCAGTCTGAGAGAAAATGAAAAACTCCAAGAACAATTACGTCTTAAAAGGGATCTCAAGGGCATATAAAGAAGTAGTAATAGGGGCTGGAGCGGTGGCTCAGCGGTTTCGGCGCTTGCCTGGCAAGCACGAGAACCAGGGTTCAAACCCCAGCACCACGTACATAACTGAGTGTTGGAGCAACGAAGGCCATGTGAAAAACTAAATAAAGTTGTTTCTTTCTCTGTCTCTCTCACTGTCCCTCTCTCTTTAAAAAAAAAAAAAAAAGTTTATTAAAAAAAAAAAGAAGTAGTGATAGACAGCTTTACAACTTTTAGAAAGGCTCCTGGTTTTTTAAAAAAAAGTTACCATGATTCATTTTAAGAATACAAATAAGGATAGTATGGAGAAGAATAAACAAGAAATGGGAGAGTGACAGAAGATTGGAACATTAGAAGGGAGCTGATATACTTTAGCATAAAGATTTTGGCTTTTATTCTGAGAGAAATGGGAAGATGTTGAAGGAGATTAAGCTGAATTAAATGATTAACTGTATTAAAAGCATGGAAAAAGGATTGTCAGATATGACTTTGAGAAAATAGTATTGGGAGAACACTGTCTGTATAAGAGTAAGATATGAGGGTGTTTGAGGATGTAGAAAGGAAAATTGGTACTGGGGTTCCAGGCTCTGGGAGCCCAATCCTGAAATGCCTTCTTTAAAGTACTCTGATCAGCACGGCAGTACAATTCAGACAGGACATCCTGAGCGCAGATCATGAGCTATTTGGGCCCTGGGATCTGATTCTCCTTTTCAGAACTCTCCTCCACCTTCCATCCATATCATGCATGGGGTAGACTAGATTTTGCAAGAAGTTTTGGTACTTGCTTTGTGACATTGTCCAAGGATCCCTTGGCAGGCTTATTTCTGAATGGCAACGTTGTGAGTGGATTGTTGTCAATTCCTATTATTTCCTTTCAGGATCATGTGAGATTAGATCTCAGAATGCTACTGACATTGATTTGGGAAGACACACATATTGAGAGAGGACAAGTTTAAGGGTGGTCTGAGACACTAATAATCCACTGCTGACCTTTAAGATTATTTAGTGCATGTGAAACACTTCTTCAGCTTTTATTCATCTGACTTTCCAGCTCAATGTGGCAGTGTGGCCTTGGGTCTATAGCAGAGTCTCTTAATCTCAGCACTCTTGCTAATATCTGTTGTGGGGAGCATCTATTAATTATAAGGAACTTCAGTAGCTTCTACTTGCTAGGAATCAATAGCAACCTCACTATGCTTCCCTTCTCTGTCCAATTGTGGCAACTGAAAATGCCTTTGGACATTATAGATGTCTCTCAGGTGACAGTGGTCCCCCTGTTGTGCACCACTGACCTGCAGAATCTTGAATACCATAGCGACAGGCATTCTCTGCTCTCTGTCCTCACTCATTTCTGGCACTGAGAACCATTGCTCCACCCCTTTTTCAGGCTCCAGGTACTATGCCAGTCAGTCCTATCTATGGCTAAATCTATTTTATCCAAACACTTTCAACACCATTGATCCACTATGACAATGGACTTCACTTAGTAAGTAACCTTGCCAATTATGACCCATGTAAAATTATAGGCAGACATTTCTGGTATGAATATACAGAAATTCTCATTCCATCTGCAGAGTTCTTCATAGTGTACCAACCTAGAGTTGGCTGTGTATGAACAAAGAGGTAAAAATCAATATTGAACAACATCACATTCTATGAACATAACTAAGAGAAAAATTGAAAGATGCATTGTTCTGTATTTATCTTTAAATGTATGTATATAGTGTTGGAGCTTTACCCCAGAGCCCTGTGCCCTAGGCATGTGATCTACCACTGAGCTACATCTCTAGTCTAGACAGTGAATTTAACTCAACTATGTATTTTCAAGATTTTGGGGAAAAATCATTTATCAAAATGATTTTCTGTAATATTTCATATTTCTTTTTTGGAAATGATGAAATTTCACAAGAAAGACTTGTAGTCTTTCTTGTAAAGGTAATACTACCTCTAATTTTGACCATTGGAATATGTTCTTTAATAATATTCTCTTCATGTGCTGCAAAATGCTGAGAATACAGTGTAACTGATGTGATTACTTAAAATGTAGTTCATAACTATTTTATATATTTAACACCATGCAATATATGTTACTTTCTCCCTGTAAATACAAATTCAGTTAGTTAGAAATGTTAAAAAATAAAAAAAACACATATTCAGAAAACAAATAGTTCACATTTTTCTGCATATTTTGGAAAAGGTTTACATTCATGGTCATCATCAATGAAGTATAGTAATGACCTTTGAGAAAACATTTTCTAAGGCCAGCAAAAGAGGAAGGCCAACATTTTGGAAGCAAGGGCAAAATGATGCTACATCATCATGAGTAATCATGCAAGCACCATTACATATTTGATGTGAGGGAATTTCAGAAGTAAAAAGATCCAAATCATTTCAATACTAATATAATCTCTCATAGTAGGATATAAGACATTGCCCAGAATGACACGTCTGGTAATAAAAAAAAAAATAAAGAGATATTTCCTGACCCTAAACATAAAGATATGTTGCCTTAATATGAAATCTTTTCACATGTGCTGAGTGTTGGGGTTTTTAGCCCCCTCGAATCCCCCCTGGCCGCAGGGGAGGAGAAGAGAGGCAAGCCCCAACCAAGATGGCCGGGAGGGGTAAGGGTCGGCTGACCACCTGTTCCCAGCCCTCCCCAAGGAGGACAATCAGACGCATCAGGAAGACCAGTCGCAGCTAGAGCTCGTTTATTGAGGAAGTACACATGGTAATATAGAGTGGTAGGGCCATAGGGAGAGAAGGAGAGAGAGAGAGAGAAAGAGAGAGAGAGAGGTGGGGGTGAGTTCATGTGGGCAATCCAACCATATAAGGAGAGGCTCATAAGTGGTCTATGGTTCGGTCTTGAGGGATGTGGGTGGCTGCTCTGATCACGTGCACACAAGAGGCCGGCTGCAAATCGCAGCCTCAGACTGATGTAATCCCCAAGAAGTATTGCCCCACAATTCCCCCTTTTTGTTTTATTGACAGGTATATGCCATACTTGAGGGTATGTCTGTCTTAGGTTGCCCCATCTTGGGGGTCTTACCTGTCATTGACTACTGCCCTAGCACTTCAGGCATTTTTACCTGTAAGAGCAGGCTAGCCCTGTGGAGGGGGGAGAGGGACAAGCCTCCTTGTGAGTAAGGCACATCATAATTGATCATAGCTGGGCTCGTCCCAATCAGGGTTTTGTAGAGCTATGTACTGTTGTTGGACCACCGTCATTTGGACCGCTTTGGTCCTATTTTGTATAAAGCAGAGGAGAATATTAACCACACAAGGGCTGAAGGTCAGGGCAAGGAGAATAGTAATTAGGGGGCCCAAGAAAGGAAGGAGGTAGGGAAGCCATCCATTTAGCCTGGTCCAGAGGAAGTTGGACTGAAGCTCGTTGCAGCATTTCTCAAGGTCTTCTTGCAGCCTTTTGATCTTATCATGGACAATGCCAGAACGATTGGCATAGAAATAGCACTCCCCCTGCAAGAACAAACAGAGCCTCCCTTCCCTGGCAGTTAAGAGGTCTAGGTCGTGTCGGTTTTGAAGGACCACCATAGCCAAGGAATCTAATTGAGCCTGCAAGTCCAGAAAAGTATTAGCAACTTGATGCATGTCTTCAATCATTTGCTCAGAAAGCTTATTTTTTGGGCACACCAGGAAGGATTAAGGTCTCCTACGGGCAGGGTGTCAATTTTGATTAGGCAGGTGAAGTTTAAACTGGACAGAGTCACCCTTGACCGTGGGGAGAGATATGGGCCCTTGGTAGAGAACGAGAGGCTTGTATTCCAGTTGATTGGAAAAGCTAAGGCTCTCAAAGGTTATGAACCTCAAAGTGACCACCAGAACCCATGCAAAGTTGCTGGTAATCAGAGTAGCCAGAAGATTGTGTGAGCGAGAGAGCACCCATCAGAAGGGGAAGATTCATGTCAAGGTGACAAGGTGTCATTGTGAGCTATCAAAGGGTTTAGTATGGCCAGGCCAGCAGAGACAGCAATGCCCACAATGAAAAGTAGGAGGGCAGTAATTAGGGATCTGGTGACCACCAAGAAGACTGTCCAGAAGGGTCGTTTCATTCCTAAAAGGGAGAGATGGGGAAAATTCATTCCTCAAGAGAGGGCTCTCTTGGGACAGGTGGTGAATTTGGACAATGCTTTAAACCTCTTTCCGGCACCCAGATTGGGTTTAGTTCCTCAGTAGGGAACACACATCCAAACCCTCTGCCCATAGTAAGGAGGGTGTCAGGGCCCCACCATGTCCTGGTGAGGGGTCCTTCAATCGGACCTCCACCCTGACATAGGGTGCTTGTTCCGACCAGTGCCTCTGAAAAGTTGTGAGGGGTTGGTCTTTGGAAAAATTTAAAATAATTTAAGCATAGCTATTCACAGCTGTTCATGGGGATTGTTTCCCCCTTTTTGTTTTATTAATTGATTTTTTAAGGTTTTATTATGTCTTTCAATAATAGCTTGGCCTTTTGGATTGTAAGGTATTCCTGTGGTGTGTTTAACATTCCACTGTTGGAAGAACTTTTGTGTTGCTCTACTTATAAAGCAGGGGGCCATTGTCTGTCTTGATCTGTGTTGGTAATCCTAGAATTGAAAAACATTATCTTGCATGTTTACTATTTTTGCCCGTGTGGGCTGTAGCCCAACATGCATTGGAAAAGGTGTCTATGGATATAAATATGTTAGAGTGGGGGAACTAGAGAAAGAGGTAACCCATCGCGAGGTCCCATAATGGCAATCTATATGGCCCAAGAAACCCTCAAGGGCACAAGCTACCCAATTGTTATTTCTTTTGACCCAATCAAAGTCTGATAACCAGTAGGGGACCACCAAAGCATTGGGGTCTTGCCCGTAATATTTTTATGTAGTCTCCCTACCTTTTACCACAAAGTCGGCCAGCTGATCAAGTTGGGAGTAAACTCTAGGGTCTCCTCCCACAGTGCTATGCACCCATTGAAGGGGCTCGCGCAGTTGGGTGACAGCTGCCATGAGTAAATGAGTCCCAGGGAGGTTCCACAGGTGGAGTGGGTATTTGGGTTGGTAACGAGCCAGCTCAGCATCATTTAACGCATCTTGAATTTTTTGGAATATCAGCCCGTGAGCTGGGGTTACACTAATAGTATCAGTAGGGGTCATGTCTCTCAGCAGGTTGAACAGGGGTGTCAATGTTTCAGTAAATATTTTGAGCCAGGGCCTAAGCCAGTTAAGTTCTTCCAGCAGCTTTTGTAACTCCACCAAGGTATATGAGGATTGGAACTTTAGTTGAGGTTTAAGGGGGCTTGCGGAGTCCAATTTGAGTTCCGTACTCAGAATTTTGAAAGGAGGAAGGGTTTATACTTTATCACTAGAGACATGTAACCCCCCAAGCCGAAGGAGGTTTCGGAGCTCCTTATAGGTATCACCAAGAATTGTAGGGTCAATCGCCCCCAGGATGATGTCATCCATTTATACGTACAGGGTGACACCAGGGTGCCCCAAAAGAGCGGACAAGATTTATGATAGATAAAATTGGCAGAAGGCAGGGCTATTGGCCATTCCCTGAGGTAGGACCACCCATTCATACCTTTGGTCTAGCCCTTGAAAATTAAGGGATGGGTTAGAAAAAGCAAATTTTTCACAATCTCGGGGGTGTAAGGGGATAGAGAAGAAACAATCCTTGATGTCAATAACAATGAGCAACAGATTCCAAGGAATCGCTGGGATCCAGGCGATTCCCACAGGGGGTCTCCTACAGGTACCATTTGCTCATTAATCCTTCTCAAATCCTGCAACATTCTCCATTTTCCTGAGGCCTTTTGTATTACAAATACTGGGCTGTTCCATGGACTAAAGGCCAAATATGTCCTAATTCCACCTGTTCTGAGATTATCTCTTCCAGCTTCTGTAGTTTGATTGAGGGGAGGGGCCACTGCTCCACCCATATGGGGGGGGCCCGGTAGCCAACGAATGGTGGGCACCATAGGAGCAGTGACCCTTAGGATTGGGGGTGCAGCTGCATGTGAGGGGCAGGGAGCCCCCTGCCTTGTGGCCTCAAATAGGGCGTCTCATCTATAGTTGCTAAATCAGCCTGATAGGTTGAATTGTTGTTGGTATTCTTCTTTCTCTTATATATCCTCATAGAGAGCTTTATGGTCTGTGGTGATGTAGACCTGAGCCTCCCCCAATATATCTTGATCTAGCAAATTAGTAGTCAGACTGGAAGCCATCAGGGGTCACACCTCCCCTTTGCTACCATCTACATCTTGCCAAGGGAGCCAGTCTTTGGTCTCCTCAGACATAGTGCCTCCTCCCAATAGCTGAGGTCCAGGGACTAGCTTCCATTGGGGTAGGATTTCTTCCTTTCTCAACACTGTAAGATCTGCCCCAGTATCAATGAGGCAGCAAAACTTCTTCCCCACTATAAAGATGTCCACCTTAGGTCTGACCCCCGGAACAATGGATACTGTACAATCTGCCTGGGGGAGATAGCGAAGAGGGCCTCCTTTGGATGATGGGGCTGGAGGATACCCCTCATTCAGTTTAAAGGTTTGCCCTTGATATCAAACCTCAATTTGCAATCCTTTTTCCAATGGAGGCCCTTCTTGCAACAAGGGCAAGGTGTCTTGGGGAGTACGGCCTCCTTGGAAGGATTGGGGGGGGCAACCTTGTGGGCCCTGTCGTCCCATTCCATATGTGGGGCATTCTCTCTTAAAATGGCCCACCTGTCCACACCCATAACAAGCTACCTTTTGCATGTAGCCCGTAATGCGGAAGGCAGATGTAAGTGCCTCCATGAGTGAGGCTGTTTGAGCCTGTAAGGCAGCAACAAGGGCCTGGGGTTGATGAGCTTGTGTGCCCACATCTTTGGTGGCAACAATCCATCGTCCCATCGATCAATCTTTCATCCCCCCACAAGCCAGCTTATGGTCAGTGGTCATTCCTTCCCAGACCAACATCTTAACAAACTGGTCTCTCAGAGGTCCGGGCGGAAACTTCCTTTGGAGGCTCCTTTCTACCCTATCAATGAAAGTGGCCATTTCCTCACTGGCCTTCTGGGTTATACCGGTGGCAGGGGACTCCGAAGGCCCGAGGAGGGCAATCAGACGCGTCAGGGAGACCAGTCACAGCTAGAGCTCGTTTATTGAGGAAGTACACATGGTAATATAGAGTGGCAGGGCCAATAGGGAGAGGAGATGTGAGAGAGAGGGGTGGGGGGTGAGAGTTCATATGGGCAATCCAACCCTTTAAGGAGAGGCTCATAAGTGGTCTATGGTTCGGTTTTGAGGGATGTGGGTGGCTGCCCTGATCACATGCACTCGAGGGGCCCGGCCGCAAATCGCTGCCTCAGACTGATGTAATTCCCACGAGGTGTTGCCCCACAGCTGAGAAAATTAACAAACATGCAAATACATTTCCTTTACTTATTCTCTCAACCTCCATAGACAAATCACTATACTTGCTGTAGAATAAATACATTTTAGTTCAAATTGCTTATACAAATAGGAACCCCACAGGATGCATGCCTGAGAGTCAGGTTGGTAGAAAACAGTGCATTGGGAAAATATTTAGGAGCATCTATGACTTGCTGGTGTAACAGATACAGGAAAAAGAAGAGGTTAATATGTATCCCAAGTTTCTAACTTAAAGCATTAGGTAAATAGAAAGAGTTTTAAGGTTTTCCCACAATGTTATTACTATCTATTTAGTAATGTATAATTAATAGCTTTGTTTGAAAAAATGTGTTTCTCAATTTTGAAAAATTTAACACCATTAGAATAGTTTTTTTTTTTTAATTATGTTTTGTTTTATTTTGTAGTACTGAGGTTTGAACCCTGGGTCACTCAACTACTGAGTCACATCCCCTGCTCTTTTTATATTTCATTTTGTGAAAGGGTCTTTCTAAGTTGTTAAGGCTGATCCTGAATTTGCAATCTTCCTGCCTCAGCTTCCTGCCAATCTTCCTGCTGGGATCACAGGTGTGTGCTAACACACCTGGACAGTAATTTGTTTTTAAACAACTAGCTTTCTGCATATTTATCCACATTGCCATCCACTTTGATAAAAAAGCAACAGTTTCAGAGGTAAGCTTTTTTTCCTTTCTCTTTTTCTCTTAAATTTAACATGCTATGGCTCCAACTTTTTTTTTCATGAATGAGTGGATTGCAAATAGTTCAAAATACCCCAAATCATACAGTTTTTATGATTTTTCAAAATGTGCTAAATCAATGTAGAGCAATCTAGACAACTGACCTATAAAAATGCCGTGCAGCCTTGATTTGATTTTATTTGAGCAGTACAGTGCATTGATTGACATTTGACGAATGGTGTGTTCAATACTTATCCTCCTGAGAGGATAAGAAATAGCCACAAATTCAATAACACCCATCTACACACACCTGGACTGTTGCTTCAAATTTATTCTCACAAATTTCTATATTGATCTTAGGTTGATTTGATTATGGGAGGGATTTTGCATTTTCATAAAATGCATTGCCAATTTTTAACAATCTGATTGTAGTTGTGTATATAATTTTCTAACAATGCAAGTAGATATTTAGAAATAATTTAAAATTCCATAATTAGGTTTTAGATTGTAGGAACATCAAAGGTATTTTTCTGGGGCTGGAGCAGTGGCTCAGTGGTTACAGTACTTGCCCTGCATGCGCAAGTATGCAAGTTCAAACCCCAGCACCACGTACACAACAAAGTCTTGGAACAGCAGAAGCTGCATGAAAAACTAAATAAAATTGATTTTCTCTCTTTCTCTGTCTCTCACTGTCCCTCTCTCTTTAAAAAAAAAAAAGATATCCTCCCGTTTCACCCCAAATCTCTATTATTAAAGCTCTCTGTATACATGATTATAGGGGGATAGTGTCCAGAAGTCACCCCCTTCCTTCTTATCACCAGCAGGTGACTGCAGTAGCTGTGGGGATTCTTTTCTGTACTTTATGTCACTTTCCAAGTGGTGATGATTGGCTTTGAAGGAGTGCATTTCACTACTTTCCACTTTAGAATACCACCCTGGGTCTCCTTCCATTCATTTGTGTGAACAACAAAAACAATGCCAGGTTTTATTTTAAGCATGAGACAGAATATAAATTTATTGTTGAAACTAGTTTGCAGATGAAATAGTAGATGCTTATCAAGATAACATAATCTGCCCAAGGTCACAAAGCTCATCAAATAATGTTCCAAATTTCACATCAAGGTTCTATTGATGCTAAATAAATATTCTCCCTATTATTCCCATTTTTCTTATTTGAGTACTAGTTTTGTCAGGGATTAAGGGAAAAAAACATTACTTGGGCGGATTTCATATTTTTCTCAACCTTGAGTGATCAATAATGCCACTATTTAAACTTCTCAAAGAATAACATATAAAACCCTGCAATATCCATTTTAAGTTATGTGGCTTATTTAAACAGTATAATTTATGAATAACTAATAAGTAGAAATAATTTAACAATGAAGGGATATTAATAAAAGGAAAATGAGAGAAGGGAGTAATAGAGTTTAATATTTTTTGCAGGCTACATTTCTACTGATCTACATAAAAATTAATAATCAATTATGGCATTAGAATTTTATCTGAACACTTTGTTAGAGTTAGCATGCTCTCTAAATGATTATCTTATGCCCAATGTTTCAGCTCAGTATCAGTAAAATAATTTTTCCAAAGAGTTGTAGCACTATTTGACAAAACATTGTTACTTAAATGAGTTTATTCTCTAAGACCTGCTTTCTAGTCTACAGCTACTTAGCTCAAGTTTATAATTTGGGGATGGGGAAGATTCTAAAATGTGAAGATTGTTGATGTTTTGTAGGAAGACAGACAAATCATCATATTTAAAGTTATTATCTGAACAGATATAAGATATGACACATTTTGGAACATTAGTACAAGGCTGACTTCTAGAAAACTAGGTACATGAAATCAGAGATTGCTGTAGTAAATGACAAATTTTTACGCACTGAAACCATTCATTAGAAAAATACCAAATTGGGCTGGAGCGGTGGCTCAGCGGTTTTGGCGCTTGCCTGGCAAGCACGAGGACCCGGGTTCAAACCCCAGCACCACGTACACAACTAAGTGTTGGAGCAACTAAGGCCATGTGAAAAACTAAATAAAGTTATTTCTCTCTTTCTCTGTCTCTCTTACTGTCCCTCTCTCTTTAAAAAAAAAGAAAAGAAAAGAAAAATACCAAATTGTTCCTCAGTGTATATTGATTAAATTAGGAAGCATAAAACGATTTCTATATGGGTAAATTGAAACTACGATAGAAAACTCTAGATAAGGTATGAAGATATGATAGACAGATGGGAGGAATAATGAAATATAAATGGAATACAATGGAGCAGAAAAATTAAATGTTGAAAACATACATCATGACTAAAATTAGAAAAGCCTGTAATAAGTAAGGACAAATTCTGAAAAAGTGCTTTAAAAGGAGGGGCTAGTGACTTTTACCCAAGTTCGAAATAAATAAATCCAACAGAGAGCACATGGGATTAATTCTATTCAGGCAAAGATGAATATGAATTAAATCATGGCTGTTGAACATGATATCCAGGACTGTCAAGTTCTTTGGTGGCTTCCGAAATAGAAGATGTGCATAGACTTGGACTGTCAAATCAGTACCTAACAGAGTTCTATAGAATGACTCCTAATTGTTAGAGGTTGATTTCCAGCTGAAACAAGTGTAATAGAAAACCCCTGCTTTTTGTTGGTACTATTTCTTTTTAAACATGATCATTAAAAATTAACAAACCTTTATTAAATCTTGGCAATACTATCTTATGTTGAGTTGTTCTTTCTCCAAATACTCCAAAATATTTCTTGTCAATAAAATAAACACATACATCTGTATTGACAAGTGCTTCCTTTCACTTCTTTTCTTCATAACAAATCAAATATTAGTCAAGTGTTGAACCAAGCTTTTCATGCCCGCTTCTGCAGGGTCCTGACTCTCAGGGCTCCTGCTTTGCCCATGTTGGGTTTGTCTACTAGATTTCCAGGATTTTGGCCTGTGGTTAGTGTGCTTTTCAGTCCCACTGCTCCATAGGCATTATGGGTTCTGAAAAAAAAAAAAAACTCCTCGTAAATTTCATAAATGGAAATTTCATTGTTTTTTTAATTCTCCACATTCTTACTTAGAATATGGACCGTCAGTGCAACTCTTGGGGCTGGAACAGTAGCTCAGTGGCTGAGTGATTACAGTGCTTGCCCGGCATGTGTGAGGACGCGGGTTTGCATCCCATCACCACATACGCAACGAAGTGTTGGAGCATTGAAAGCCACATGGAAAACTAAATAAAGTTGATTCTATCTCTCTCTCACACTGTCACTGTCTCTCTCTTTAAGAAAACAAATGCTCTTTCCATATGTTTCTTTTTCTTCAGTGCATATAATTTCACAGAATACAAGTTTTATCTTGAAACATCAAATGGTAGTGATCTGTGAAATGTCGCTAAATCCAAATTCCCTGGAAAAACAGCTGGCCCATTTGTGTCGGGTGTCCACTTCTGGGTCAAATCAATATACTGTGGTTAGGGGACAGGCTCAAGAATCACACATATATTGGAGTATTTCTCTGAGAAATTAATCTTGCTCCTGGCTGCCATTTCAAAAGATTTGTAGGATAGGAAATTTGTGAAAACTCTTCTTTCTACCTCATCAGTATTTGTAGAGTACACCAAAGAAGAAAATATTTGAGGGAAAGAAAAAAATTGAAGTGAGACTCCTTTTCTTTCCCTCTCCTTTCGGACAGATTGATATTGAGAAATATCATTAACCCTGTGCTAGGAAACTGGAACCCTAAAAATCTGTCACTTTAGTTAACCAACTTTTGTTCAGTGTGTAGAGTTACATCAGCATTTGGCATATATCTTTCCCAGATATGCAATACTATGTGTGTTTATGTGAATGCACATCAATCTGTCAGAGACTCTAACCATTTGCACATGTTTAAAATTTTATTTTGGTCATAGTCTTTCTCATCCATACTAGTTTCCTTTTCAGTGTTTCCTTTTGTCATCTGTTTTCTGTTGTTTGTTTTGTTGTTGGTGGTGGCTTTTGTTTTTGTTTTATGACATGGTACAAATTAGATAAAATAATCTGACTTAGAAGTCACTTCCAATACATGGGAAGGACTTTTTCTTAAACTATGGTTCTATCACAAGTGTCTCAATGATTTTTGTACTGTGTGGAAATTTTGTTCATGATTTAAATCTTTATATCTTTGACATCATTGTGACTTTAATACTAATATCAGAGGCTGGCACATGCATAACTGAAAATATCTGTTGAATACACAAATAAATTTGGAAAGGATATTTCAATAATGATTGATTATAATGAAATCCAACGGAAATAGCAGTTTGCATGCACCACCTGACACTAAACACTCTTGTTTATTCATACAGCATCAAACAGTGCCATTGATGAGAAACAGCATGATGGGAACTTGGGCTCTTTTCAAATGCCAGACACAGTACACGAAATGTTTTTATGCGATTTCATTTACTTATAATATATCATCTTTTTAAAAAAAAGTGTTTGGGGCTCTGGAGTGATGGCTCAGCGTTTACAGCTCTTGCCCGGCATGGGCAAGTACACGGGTTCAAACCCCAGCACCCATGCATAAAACTAAGTGTCAGAGCAATGAAAGCCATGTGAAAAACTTAATAAAAAAATAATTCTCCCTCTTTCTCTCTCATTGTCCTTTTGTCTTAAAAAAAATATGTTGGTACCTGTTAACTTTCTCTCTCTTGCTTTGTACCAGAGGTAAAGCCAAGAAGTTGCATTAAGTGCATGTGTTGAATGGATGCAGTCATTTCCTGGTATTCAAAATTTGTGCACTTTATCAATGATTAAGGTTTTGTTACCATGTTAGGCTTATTACCCGCCCTTTCTTAGATGGTGGTATTTCTCAGAAGACTCATTATGTCTATGTTTTTAGTCACCCTAAAGTTTTCTTGATTTTGACTATGTCTGAACTACCAGCAAAAGGAAAGGGTTTGAATGTCTTCACTCCTTTATTTGTATGTATATTTATTTTCCTGATCTTTTCCTCATATGCTTCCTGAATCCTCAAGCAGTTAGCATTTAATCCATCATTGTGCTGTAGTCCCAATTACAGGCATGCAAAAATTTCAGAAATAAATAGGAGAACTTCTAGAAAAACACTGAACTTTAATACATAAGTAGTTGATGATTCTCATTTGAAGCTGAAATTAGTGTTGTACATATGTGACCATAATTTCATAAACTAAAGAAGATCAAAAAGGAGGAGAAAGAAAAAATAGCAAAAAAAAATGAATAAAGGTAAAACATCCCAGATCATTCCATCTGCGGTTCTTTTTTTTATTAATAAATTTAGTTATTGCGCAATCAAAAATGCTTCCAGCAAAACATTATGACTTGTATATATTCTTAAAATTAGATTTATCCCTTAGAGCCCACCCTAATCTCCTACCCTTACTCCTCCCCCCACCCCCTTCCCTATCTATGAATGCCCTAGGTTATGTATTACTACACCTTTGCTGGGTCTAATACATGAAAGTTGACCACCTTTCACACTGACTAGGGTCTAGGTCAAGCCTCCATAGATGAGTGAAACATTCAATTCTTGAGTCTCTGGGTTAGGCTAAGTTCACTCAACATGATTTCTTCCATTTATTGGAACTCAATAAATTTTCAGTGGCCAACTTAGAGAATTTAATTGATCTTTGTGTTATACCCAAGTCTCGAGTCCCCAAAGACCACCAAGGAGCCAAATCCGATGCAAATATATTAGGGTCTTTTTATTACAAGCTTGAGCCTGGGCTCCCTCCAATGCAGCGGATTTAGAGGGAGAGAGCCCCGAGGCCCAGTACATCGATACTTTTATAGGGTTTCACGGTGAAGCGGGAAATTCAAATAAAGTGAAGTACATGATTGGTTGATCTTCTAACATATATGATATATTTCTACCAGTCATGGTACCCTTTGTCTTGGACTTCTACCATATATAGTTTGGTATGTTAGGAATTGGCTCGTCAGCTCCTGATTGGCTATTTATTTGCTAAGGGTCAGTTCATCTGTCGGTATGAAACGTGGTTCGTTGTTCTTTGTTCTTAGAAAACAAGAATTTAGGGCTACTTCAAATACTATTCAAAAATAAGCCCTCTAATAACTACAACGTGATTAAATTGCTGTACACTTTCTTTCAGCAGCAGTTGACTAAGCCCCTGCTCTGCCCTGTCTCGCACTCTCCAGTTCTCTCACACTCCCTCCTCACACCCACTTGCTCCTTAAGGCTTGGACAAGCCACCGCTCTGCACTCACTTTCATATGCAATTTTGTACTCATTACAATTTTATAGAAAATTTTTTTATGTTTAAGATCCTATAGAAATTAACTTAGGTACTAGTGGCTTACGAAATGATCCAATGTTCATTGAAATTGATCTAGACAATATACTACCTTTATATATATATATATGTATATATATACATATATATATATATATATTTTATTATAAGTATATAGAGATACAGTTGAGGGGGAAACATTATGTATATAAACTTTGTTATCCAGGGGTCATGCCAAAGCATAGATAAACCACCTTGGGTTTCACCTGTTGCAGTTCCCCCCTGAAGAACTCATGTGTTAAATGGGTAGCTCGTGGAGGAATGACATTGGCTTCTGGGATGGTTCCCCCATATTCCCATTCTCCAGACTCCTGTGAGTTATTCATACACCCTCCCCCCTCCCCATCCACCTCCCTATGCCTCCAAGTATCTTAGGGAGCCATCCCCCTATTACGCTGAGAATCATATAATTTGAAGTTATTGTCAGGTTAGCCGTCTACCCTACTGCTTCCTCATGTATTCTAGCTTCCACAGATGAGAGAAACCATTCAGCCCTTTAGACTCAGATTGGGATACTTCACTTACCATAATTCTTTCCATCTCCATCCATTTGATATCAAAAGCCATATTGTCCTCTTCTTTAATGGCCGAGTATTATCCCATTGTATATATGTACCAAAGTTTTTGTATCCACTGGTCGAGGGAGGGGCATCTGGGTTGGTTCCATAATCTAGCTATAGTAAATTGAGCTGCTATAAACATTGATGAAGCCACATTGCTATAATATGCTGATTCTAGGTCTTTTGGGAAAATTCCCAGGAGTGGGATAGCTGGGTTATAAGGTGGTTCCATCCTTAATTTTTTGAGGATTCTCCATACAGCTTTCCATAGTGCCTGAACCAGTTTGCAGTCCCACCAGCAGTGTAACAGTGTTCCTCTTTTCCCACAGCCCCTCCAGCATCTGTCCTTGTTTGTATTCTTCATTTTTTCCACTCTAACAGGAGTGAGGTGGTATCTCATTGAAGTTTTGATTTGCATTTCCCTTACAGCTAATGATGTAGAGGATTTTCTCATATATTTATGGGCTTTCTTGACTTCCACTGGAGAGAAGTTCATTTTGAGATCTTTAGCCCATTTATCGATTGGTTTATTTGCAAGTTTGGACTTTAGTTTCTTTAGTTCCCTATATATTTCTCTATAAATTGATTTCAATAGATTGAATGAGGTGTTGTTAAAACATAAATCATTATAGAAGAAAGGCATATTTAAAACAGGCCACCCTACCTTGTGAGGTATGAAACATAAATTCTAATTTCTTAAGACTATGTTTAAGCACATTTAATTGTATTAAGGAAAAAAAACAAATTAATGCCCAAAACAAAAACACCCAAGTTAAACTGATCCGTTAAAAGAATAAGAAAATCAAAATAACAAATTTTAAATATAAATCTACATATTCTTCAATATCTATGGAGAACACAAAGTCTGTTTTTAGATCAGTGGCTTCCTAACCTGACTGACAATTAGAATTCCACATGGACCATAGTCAGGAGACTTCTGGAGATTATGATAAAAAGGATCAGAGGTAAATCACAGAAATAGTATTAAAGTTTGCCTGGATAATTCTGATAATCTGTCAGTCTTAGAGCCCTTGGTTCTTGCCTTCTCTAATATATTAGAAGCATTAAATTTGTATGTACCTAAATTGCCCAGCCTTTATAACTTCTTTATCTTGTTATCAATTAGCAAAATCCGTAAATCCTTATTTTTTTATTTTAAATATCCTGACCAAAAGATGAAAAGTCAGCAACAAAAACTACACCATTAAAATGTTTAATATTTCTCAATCTTCAGAAAAATAATAGGGACTAACTGAGAAATGAAATACATAATAGGTAAAATAATATGGCTCTTGCTTTCTTCTACTTCCAAGCTTAAGAAGGTATTTTGGATCCACAGTTTATTAAGTCTGTCCATTTGAACAGTTTGATATCTATGCCTTATGGATTAGATATTAAGTGACCCCAAAAAGCTCTTGTGTGAGACCGTGTAAGAAAGCGTAGTGGTGAAATGATTGAGTTATAAAAGCCTTAATCTAATCAATGAGTTCATCCTCTATTAGGAATTGACTGAGTGGTAACTGAAGGCAGGTAGGGAGTGACTGGAGGAAGTAGGTCACTGGGAGCATATCTTTGGGGTTTACATTTTGTACCTTGTGCCTGCAGTCTCTCTCTTGATTTTAATGTCCTGAGCACTTTCCTCCACTGCACTCTTCTGTCATGATATTCTTCCTCTTCTTGAGTCCCAAGGATTGGAGTCAGTTGTCTATGGACTGAGACCTCTGAAACCATGTGCCCCCAAACTCTTCCTCTTCTAAAATTGCTCTCCTTAGGTCTTTTAGTTACAGCAGAGAAAAGCTGACTAAAACACTATGCAATATAAGAGGGTTGTATTCTACCCTGAGTCTGGCTTCTCATTTTGAACCTCAAGTAACATTACTAATACTTGGAACCTACTGGCCTCCAGAGTCCAAGCAGTGGCATAAGACACAGTCTGTTGATGTTTGGAAAACTGAGGTACTCTATTTTTGATGTAGATAGCTCATTCACTATAAAAGGCTAAAGACAAGAAGGTTAAGAATTGACAATCATATAAATATGTCTTTTATTACCCTCCAAAAATGATGATCCAATCAATCAATCCTTCAAAATAGGAAACAATTTTCCCAGAAAATTGGCATGGTCAAAAAAATTGACCTAAAAATTCCCATATGTTATTTCTACATTGTCTCCTGGGCAACTCCCAAATGGTTAGCATAAAATTTTATCCTCTCTATTACCTTTTATTGCAACAGCCACAGAATGGTAAAGTGCAAGGTCAGGACACATAAATGACTGGAGGCTCAGGCTTTGAGCATATAATCAAATATAAATTAAATTTTTAGCCCTTAAAAACACTTATTTGGTTTTCATGAGAATTATGGAAATATAACATTCATTAATGTTATTTAAATAAAATATGCATATTCCAATAATAGGACTTCACATGGAAAAATGATGAGGATGAGAATCTATTTTTTTATTAATTTTATGATGAATGATTCATCTTAAAATGCAAATTATTAATACAAACAAGTGTGCTTATTAAAGTTTTTCCTTATGGCATTAGTACATAAAAGCCTTTATAATAACAAATATACATGTGACTTCTTCCTTGCAAAATTAATTATGAAACAGAATAAAAGATGAGAAACAAATATATCTCAGTGTTTTCCCATAAATATTGTTCTTTTTCATTGTGCATCAGTGTCTAATAAAAATTGCAATTGACTGATACATTAAGCAATCGGAATCCCAACTCACACACATTATGCTCAATTCTTTTCATGTTATATCATGCTGTAGATTGCTTATTTATTCATATTGTAATAAAAATTCTTGTCATTTGTTTTATAATGCTACATACCTCTAATTTAATAATAAGAGCTCTTATTTATTGAGTTCATAATGCCTCCAAAATTCATTGCTAAAAATTTTAATATCATTTTAATACTACTTTTTAAATTTTTTATTAAGGAATTGAGTTGTTGTGCAAATATAAATGCATATAAAGTGACAGTATGAAATTAATTTGATCTTAATCCAGAGTCATCCCCACATTGCCCACACACCAGTCTCTTGATTCTTCTATATTTTCCCTCTATAACAGTTATACATATCCATATATGTATATATGATTGTGAATGTATCAGAATTAAATGATTGTTTAAGTATTATTTGGCTTCAATATCATCCTCATTTCTCAGGAAAAGTGGGTGAGCAGAGACAAGTTTCTCACTATTAAGAAGTGGTTAAAATGGGATATGAAGACACATCACCAACAAAATCGCTATTTCCAATTTCAACTAAATCATACTCTTATAAAATATTAATATTTTATAAGCCTAAATATAAAAGTATCGTCACTACTCCTTAGTGATATTCATCTCTTCATTTGTTAAGAAAATGTTTTCAATGTGAATCAAATGAATGGCAACAGGAGAATTCATGCTGAGTGAAGTGAACCAAACCCAGAAACTCAAGAATCCAATATTTTCCCTCATTTGTGGAGCATAGAGCAAAACCCAGGACAGGCTGAAAAGTTGTTAAACTCATGTATTAGATTCAGTAAAGGCATAACAACAAATAATCTAGGGGAACCATAGGTATGTAGGAGGAGGAATGGGGAGGGGAAGGGAAGATAGGGAGAGTCCTAGGGAAACATTCAACAATGTACCCCCCTGAGAAGCCAAATAATACGTATGCAATAATTTAATTCTGGAAAATTCACAATCTAAACATTTATATCACTTGTAGGGGTGAAATATAGAAGAATCAAGACACAGAGATATGAGCAATGTGGGGGTAACTCTGGTTTAGGACCAATACATATTATATTGCTATTTTATACACATTTATGAGTGTGGAATCTCTATTGAACTTATTTTAATTGTGATAGCATAATTTGCATAGTGTTTTGTATGTGTATGTCTTTCTTCAAACTTATTGTTAGCTCTTCTAAAATTCAACATTGGCAAATCATTAACATAGAACATTTTACTTATTATGAAAAATGACATAGAAAATTTTTTAAAGTTTTGATGTGGATTGTCCCTCAAAGTCTTATGTGTAGAAAGTTTGATCCCTATATGGTGATACTATAGGGAAGTCGTGGAAAGTTTAGGAGGTCAGGCCTAGTGGTCATTGGGGGTATCCCTTGAAGTGTATTTTGGGACACTAACCTGTGCTCTCTTTCTGTCTCTCCCTGCTTCCTGGATACCGTGAGGTGAGCACCTCTTCCCTGTAGTACACTCTCCTCTATGATGATCTGCTTGGCCTAAGGCCCAAAATGATGGAGGTCAAGTAATCATGATTGAAATCACTGAAACAATGAGCCAAATAAACATTTCCTCGTTTAAGTTGATATTCTCAAAGCATTTCCACTGAATTCAGGTACTAGACAAGGCTGTCCACTCTCCCCACTCTTGTTCAATATAGTCCTTGAAACCCTTGCCAGAGCTATCAGGCAAGACAAGGAAATCAAAGTATTCGTATAGGAAAAGAGGAAGTTAAGTTATCTCTATTCGCTGATGACATGATTCTATACCTAGAAGACCCACTAACATTGGCCAGAAAACTCCAAGAGCTTATAGGCCTTTTAAGCAAAGTAGCTGGCTACAAGATCAACTCCAGCAAACCACTAGTGTTTCTTTACTCCAGCAACAAATCCACAAAAGAAGAAATTAGGAAATCTCTCCCATTCACCTTCACTTCCAAAAACATGAAATACTTGGGCATTAACCTTACAAAGGATGTTAAGGACCTCTACAAAGAAAACTATCAAACACTAAGAAAACAAATTACAGAAGACCTGAGTAGATGGAAAAACATTCCATGCTCATGGTCAGGCAGAATCAATATAATAAAGATGGCCATTCTACCCAAAGCCCTATGCAGATTCAATGCAATCCCCATCAAGATACCAATGGCATTCTTCACAGATATAGAAAAAGCAATTCTCAAGTTAATATGGAATAACAGGAGACCCAGACTAGGCAAAACATTACTCTATAGAAAGGAAGAAGTAGTGGGTATCTCAGTCCCTGAAATTATACTACAGAGCTGTAGTAGCAAAAACAGCATGGTATTGGTATCAAAACAGAACCGAAGTTTAGTGAAACAGAATAGAAGATACTGAGACAAACCCTCATATTCTTAACTATTTGATATTTGATAAAGGGAGCAAAAGAATAGTGTGGAAGAAACATAGCCTGTTCAACAAATGGTGTTGGACAAACTGGACAGCCATATGTAGACAACTGAAGCTGGATCCTTATCTTTTGCCCTGCACAAAAATTAAATCAAAATGTACCAAAGACCTGGATATTAAGCCAACAACTTTAAACTTACTAGAAAAAGAAGTAGGGTCAACACTACAGAGTATAGGAGTCAGCAGCTACTTCCTTAACAAAACTCCCATGGCTCAAGATGTAAAATCAAGAATAAATGAATGGGATGCAATTAAACTAAAAAGTTTCTGCACAGCCAAAGATCTAGTCAAGCGCATCAAGAGAGAACTTACACAATGGGAGAAAACCTTTGCCTGCTACATCGCAGACAGAAGGCTAATATCCAGAATATACAGGGAACTAAAGAAACGAAACTACAAACACACAAATAAAAAAAAAAATCAATAAATGGGCTAAAGCTCCCAAAAGGAACTTCTCTCCAGTGGAAGTCAAGAAAGCCCATAAATATATGAGAAAATGCTCTACATCATTAGCTGTAAGGGAAATGCAAATCAAAACTTCAATGAGATACCACCTCACTCCTGTTAGAGTGGAAAAAATGTAGAATACAAACAAGGACAGATGCTGGAGGGGCTGTGGGAAAAGAGGAACATTGTTACACTGCTGGTGGGACTGCAAACTGGTTCAGGCACTATGGAAAGCTGTATGGAGAATCCTCAAAAAATTAAGGATGGAACCACCTTATGACCCAGCTATCCCACTCCTGGGTATTTTCCCAAAAGAGTTAGAAACAGCATATTATAGCAATGTGGCTTCCTCAATGTTTATAGCACCTCAACTTACTCTAGCTAGAACCAACCCAGATGCCCCTTCCTCGACCAGTGGATACAAAAACTTTGGTACATATATACAATGGAATACTACTCGGCCATTAGAGAAGAGGATAATATGGCTTTTGATATCAAATGGATGGAGATGGGAAGAATTATGGTAAATGAAGTATCCCAATCTGAGTCTAAAGGGCTGAATGGTTTCTCTCATCTGTGGAAGCTAGAATACATGAGGAAGCAGTAGGGTAGACGGCTAACCTGACAATAACTTCAAATTGTATGATTCTCAGCGTGATAGGGGGATGGCTCTCTAGGATACTTGGAGGCATAGGAAGGGGGATGGGGAGGAGGGAGGGTGTATGAATAACTCATAGGAGACTGGAGAATGGGAATATGGGGGAACCATCCCAGAAGCCAATGTCATTCCTCCACAAGATACCCATATAATGCAAGAGTTCTTCTGGGGGAAACTGCAACAGGTGAAACCCAAGGTGGTCATCCATGTTTTGGCATTACCCCTGGATAACAAAGCATATATACATTGGTTATTGACGATTTGATAATGTTTCCCCCTCAATTGTATCTCTATATACTTCTATTAAAAATTGTAAATAAAAAAAAGTTGAAATTCTCAGATATTTTGTCACTGCAGCAGAAAGCTAATGCAAAGAGGAAGGCAGAGTCTTATTTATGGTAATGGAACTTGGTCTTAACAAGATAGAAAAGAAAAGGGATAGATTTAAAAGGTCAGCTGTAAGTTTATTTTAATTGCAATGATGTGATTTTTGTGGGCTTCTTTTATACACACACATACATATACATATGTGTGTGTATATGTATATATATATTTATATATATAAAATCTTTCAAAATTGTGAATTCCACCTGATAAGAATTTTCTTTTACAATACATTTTTAAGAGAGAGAGAGAAAGAGAGATAGAATGAGAAATCAATTTTTATTTATTTTTTCATCTCACCATTGTTTCTCCAACACATGGTTATGTATATGGTGCTGGGGTTTGAACCTGAATCTTTGCTCAGGCCAGGCAATTACTCTAACCACTGCTCCAGCCCCTACAATAGAGTTTTAATGTCTGAATATCCTGTCTTTGTTATGGTCCAATAAGTTAAATATAAATTTAACAAAAAGGCAAAAATTTGGGTCTGACTTAATCACTGATGTGAGCACCACAATTATCCTGCATATGAGGCACATAATAAATAATTGGTGGATGAATGGATGAACTTAACCAAGACCCTGGATTTAAATCTTTTGATAGTTTTCAATTTCCCAGTATTAAAACTTCCATGTGATGACACATACACAGACTATTCTTTGAACATGAATATGACCACTTTCTCAATATCAATTCTTAATAATAGAATTATTGGTTGAAAGAGTACATACATGTCTTTATAACTTTTGAATTTTTCCAGTTTTAACATTTTTAAGAATTTAAAAGCACAGGAGGAACTGTCTGCTCACTTTCTTGTCCTTGAAGCTTGACATTGGAATTGGTGGCTCTGAGAGATGTGTTGATCCTTCCATGTTTTGATTTTTTTTTTCAGATAGAAGGACAGTGAGAGAGAGACAGACAGACAGAGAGAATCAATTTTTATTGAGTTTTTCCAATGGCTTTTCTTGCTCTTACACTTAGTTGTGTACTTGGGTACTTGGGTTTAAACCCGGGTACTTGCGCATGCTGGGCAAGTGCCATAACTGCTGAGCCACGGCTCCAGCCCCTCATGTTTGGATTCTTAGAAGAAATATTTCAGCAGTTTCACTACAGTAAGATTTGATGTTGATCAAAGTATTTGTTAGCTTTTGGGATAAGCATCTATCTCTCATATTACAAACAATCCCTTGAATAACTTCCACCTCTTGCTATATGCATCTAATTTTTTCTTGTAATTTTTTCTTTTCTTCTAATGTCAATGTGACTGAAGCTAAGCTGACTTTCTGGTTCTCTATCTATCTATAATTTGAAGCTTCACCAGGTGTTGGAGGTCAAGAATGAGGTAATATAACAGATAAACACTACTTCTATTGGTATCATCAATGTGAGATAAAGCAGAATAAAGGACTAAGGGGTAGGCATTTTATATTAATAAGTTTATTTGAGAAATTTATATATAATCCCAGTGGATGTGGATGAAGACATTTCCTAATCTTTGGACTACAGCAAGTCTTTTTTCTTTCTTTCTTTTTTTATAAGAAGTGCCATTTTATGAGAAGAAAATTGGCATCTCCTTTTCTATTTATGTTCTGATTATTACCTCAGTGATTCTAATACATCTTATAAATGTATTTGATGGCCCATTAGATTTTCTGCATTTGTGAATTGTCTTTTTGAGTGTGATTTTCTTAGATTATTTATTCCTTGGAATATTTTTCTTAATTCTCATTGAGTTTGGTATTTACATTTGATATTGAGCTGTTGTCAAGATGTAAAAGATGATCCACATGAAAAAAGAATTTTAGCAGAAGCTGGTTTCAAATTGAGAACTGAGGTTACTACATAGCTTTTTATTTATAATCTGCTTTGAAATTTTTTCTTCATTTCTGGTCCTTGGAGATTGAGGCATGTAGATCAAAGGAAAAGGTTCCTGAGCACTAAGATATTTTGCCAAGTAGCACCAGGCCAGCCATTCAGAAATGACACAGGGCACTATGGACCCTCTCAAGCAACCAGCATTTAGAAAGTGCAAACAGATTAAGCATATTATTCTCAAAATTACATTGAGCTTCAACTGAACTGATGACACTGCCAAGGTCATCATGTTCCATCTCCTTCAGAGATCCACAATCTAGCGTTTGTTTATATTTGACACTCATTATATGAATGCTTTGATATGTTGTCTCAGTGCTGTAATATTGAACTTGAAATGGAGTTCAAGGGTCTTATAGCAATAGGGTGTCACGTGAACCAGTGAGAGAATTCATTGTATAAGAAGTACATGGAAAAAGACCTTAGCTGAGCTGCATTCAAGTATCTTATTCTTTAGATCTTTACCACAAAGGCATCAAGGAAAAAGAGGACAAAAAATGGGCACAAGTATGGGAAAAAGAAATGTTAAAAAATATCTCCAATATTCTGTCAGCTCTTTGAGGCCTCCAAAATGTATGGTGTCCCAGTAAAAACTGGAGCAGGGAGCTTAGAACAACTCTGCTAGTATAATAAGCTTGTTTTTATTCAAAATTGATCTATACTTACATTCATTTATTTTCTGATTCCTTCTGTTCTCTTTTAATATTGATTAAATCTTTTGTGCATTTATTTATTTGTTTATATTCCTAGGTGCTTATTCTGAGTAAAAATTGAACTCAAAGTAGAACCAGGAGGCAAATTGTTTTTTAATTTTAATTTTAATTTTGAACAACCATACAAATTTTTAACAAAATAATATAAAATGTGTATAGTTTCTGGATGCTAGATTTACCCTCAGGAGTGTCCCCCCAATTTTCCACCCATATCCCTCCCTTCCCTTACCCACAATATCTCAAAAAGTATTATGTTGTATAACATTACACTTTATCTGGATTTAACTCATGATACTAGACCAACTTTCTCACTGGCCAGGGTCTAGTTCCAACGTCCACGGATGAGTGGAGACATTCGACCCTTGGATCTCTGGGTTAAGGTGATTTTACTAAGCATAATTTCTTCCATAGCCATCTATTTACCTTCAAAGGCTGCAATATCATTGTTTCTAATTGCTGTGTAAAATTCCATGGCATATATGTACTACAGTTTTTGGATCCATTCATCTAGTGAGAGACATCTGGGTTGTTTCCATAGTCTAGCAACAGTAAATTGAGCTGCTATGAACAGATATTGCTGTGTCACTATAATGTGCTGATTCTAAATCCCCTGGAAAGATACCCAGGAGTGGAATAGCAGGATCATATGGTGGGCTCATCCCTACTTTTTAGAGGATTCTCCGCACTGCTTTCCAGAGGGGCTGTACCAGTCTGCAGCTCCACCAACAGTGTGTTAGTGTCCTTATCTCTCCACATCCCCTCCAGCATCTATTATTGTTTATTTTCTTCATTTTTGCCATTCTGACTGGCGTAAGGTGATATATTAATGTGGTTTTCATTTGTATTTCTCTGATTACTAGAGATTTAGAGCACTTTCTCATGTATTCATTGGCTTGATCAATGTCCTCTGGTGAGAAGTTTCTATTTAGCTCTTTGGCCCATTTATTAATTGGGCTGTTAGTGTTTTTGTAGTTGAGATTTTTGAGGATTTTGTAGATTCTGGATATGAGACCCCTGTCAGAAGAATCATAGCCCATGATTCTCTCCATTTCCATAGGAAACCTCTTGACTCTTATGATTGTTTCCTTGGCAGTACAAAAGCTTTTTAGCTTCATGGCATCCCATTCACTGATTTTTTACTTTACTTCCTTCACTTTTGGAGACATTTTGAGAAAGTCTTTGCCTACTCCCAAATGCTGAAGTGTTGGACCTATTTTGTCTTCTATCAGTTGCAAGGTAGCTGGTTTAATTCCTAGCTCCTTGATCCATTTTGATTTGATTCTCGTGCAAGGAGAAAGGTATGGGTCTAATTTCAACTTTCTGCAAGTGGTTGACCAGTTTGTCCAGCACCAAGATGCAAATTTATATCAAAACTTTAAAGTGAAAATCAAGTCATGCTTGGGTGCCTGAATTCAGGTTGTAGTACCAGGAATAAAAGTGTCAGAACTCCAAAGAGTCTGGGAAATACTGGAATAATTACTGATATGTACTCTTCCAACCTTGAGAGTCTGTTGCTAACTTTAACACACAAAAAGTCTATTTCTTACTTAAAAAGTGACAAATTTTCTTCTTCTCATAGACATGTATAATAACAGCACCAGGAAACCTTTGATAATTACTATAATCTGAATGACATTTTGGTGAAATGTACTTACAACTTCAGAATCAATTGATACCCTATGGATTTAGCATGTTTTATTCACTTCCCTTCAAATATTATCAAAAGGAATTTTATTCATTCTGTCATGAATATTAAACTAGGCTGGGTTTCTTATTCATTTATTATGAGTTTGATATTAAAGACAATGTTGGCGATCTTTTATAATTAAGCTTTTGAGAAGCATACCTTGAATTGCATACGTGGACCCATGGTTCATATTGTTTATAGATTCCAGAGATTAATTGACAAGATACTTCAGGTGAGGGAAGTAGGGCAGCAAAATATAGTTAGGGATGAATATAGGTTGCATATATTTTGGCAGTGCAAGGGGAGTTGGCAAAATTCTAGATCTTCTAAATATACATGTGTGTATATTTGCATCTGAATCTTCTAAGAATCAGACACTAAGATGATAATAGAATTGGGACAGCGTTAATTGGATTGCTGTGAATAAAAGAATATTTGGAGGCTGAAAGAAAAACCAGACTACAGCGCAAGTCTGACCTGCAGGTCTGGAAAGGAGGAAATGAGGCTGGGGGATGTACACTAGACTGTCACGTGGGCTAAGGAAGTTTTGTCAACGTGTTCAGAAACCCTTCAAATTAATATCTGCCTTCAGAAGACTCCATGTCCCACTGGAGTGAAGTTTTGATGCTGCTTTTCTCATTCTGGATTTAAACAACCATATTTCACAGTCTCTATGCTTTCCTTTTCATCTCTAATGTTTTGCTAATAGAACATTTTCTCACCAGTCCCAATGACAATCTACATACAACTGAGAAACATCTGCAGACTAGAGCACCTGTCAGAAGGATGTCAAAGCAATGTCCAGCTCATTTATCATGGAAAACTCCATGAGTGAGTTTTTTGTCTTATGTTCAGAAAGTTATATCACTTTATTTACAGGAACATTGCATTTTCTTTAAATCTTTATTGACAATCACAACATTCATTAAGTACTTCATTAAATATGAGATATTCTAATATTTGCAGCTTGAGGAAGTAGACAGAGCTACTTTCTGACATAACAGTACAGTCAAGGCTGTGCCCTGTTGTTTAGAATCCTGCTTAGTTACTGTGCTTTCCTTTGTCTAAACTGTGAAAGGATGTAGAAACACTTTAATCTGAAGAGGCTGAGGGTGTAGTTCCCAACTTCACTAAGTGTTTACCTGGCATGTATGATGGCCTAGCATCACCAAAAATATTAATCAGAAAATAAGTTGTTTACTCCTGAGGTTTCTGACCCTGAAAGCCTAAATTCCATTGAACCAACTGGTTGCAAGCATCTAAAGGGAGGAACTTGAAAGAAAGGCAAATCTCAGTGGACATAATTATTTTCATTGACAAGCAGGTGTTGATATCTGAAGGATTAATCAATGTGATTTTTCTTGCATCTGAAATTTCTCCATTGTTTGGTTACATGAAGATCAGACTTAAGCATTCACCTTTTTTGCCCTATCAGGATGAAGAATTTTTGCAAACTGTATATTCTTGAGATTGTACAAAGCAAATAACTTCATAAGTCAAAGGACTATAGTAGTTTATTTAATTTCATGGCCCATTTTCAGGGAGTGAGGGAAAAAAACCTTTAAACTGCACAAATTAATGGAAATCTGAAGAAAGCCTATTATATTTTAGTCTTTATATTTTGGAAAGCCTATTATATTTTATAATATTTAAGCATATCATAAATGAAATTCTCAAAGTGGATAATTTGTATGTTTATTTGTGTAATTCTTCAGTGCTATGTTCATTTCATTTTAAATATAAATCTAACAATTTTTTCTAACATGTTCACTTAATATGCACATAATACAGATTTAAAACTAAATTCAAATATTTAATTGACCATTATTCACTTTATCAGCATTGGGTCACAAAATCATTTTTATATTCTATTAACCAAATCAAATTTCATTGTAAATCAAGGAATCAGTTTTAAAAAGACACATTCAAATCTCTGAAACTCTCTTCAATTATTAAATTAACAATAAATATGAAAATGGTTCTTTTTTGTGGTTCTTAGATCATGCCAAATTATAAGTCTGCTGGAACTTGAAAGTGCTTTTTTGGAGCACTCAATACATTAACAAGGAGTGACTAAAATACTCTGAAAATCTGAATTAAATGTTATACACATTTTTCCATGAATTATTACAATCACCACTTATTTAATTTAGATAGCTACCTATGATTATATTTTAAATTGTAAGTACAATCGTACCTCATTTATAAAAAAAAAGCCTGTGAAATTTTTAAAGAAATAAAATCTTACGGCTTTAAGTGCAATTTAAAGTCAATTACTTCCATAAAAACAGGAACGAAAGCAAAAACTTCTGTATTATCTTACTTCAAGTAAAATAAATTCCAAAAGATACTTTGAAATTTGTGAGAAGAAATAGTGAGTAGAGCTCATACTTCCATCAAGACATGCTTCCTTTGGGAAGTCTGGTGATAATTTTGGAATTATTTTCTTCATATGTAAATTCTCATACCTTCTATAAACATTTTGTTCCTGTAAAATTAACTATGATTATATCATTGCTAGTGACCTCCAGAGAAGTGGAACTTATAAGTTCCATTTTCTTTGAAGAAAGCCAAGCACTATTTATTTCCATGACAAAAACATTCTAATAAAATAATTACACAACAGCAATAGCAGTGTCCACTAATGTTTACTGAGAGCTTACTGTTACCAGGCAATATTTAGGCATTTTAAATACATTAATTTTATTAATTCACATATCTAACTTATAAAATGGGTGATATTATTATCCTTCACTTACAGATGAGGAAACTGAAATTTAGAGATTAGGAAACATGGCTAAGTTCGCACAATTAAATACACGTACCCTGACTCTAGAGCCTCTTTAATAGAATCTCACTAAAAACAAACCAATGAGAACCATGTACTTATATAATCCATTATCAAACATTTCAACTCAATAAACATTAACTGATTTTCAACTATTTATAGATGGGAGAGAAAATGGTCCAACACTACTTTTAATTTTCAGACTATTATACTTATTGGGTTATACAAATGTTAAAATTGTGAAAAGATCTGGACCAGAAGGTAAAAAAAATCCTACTCTACCTAGTCCCATTACTTACTTGACAGGTAGCTATAAGGAATTCACCTAGTATTTCTTTATCTGTTTCTTCATATAAATTATGTACAATAACACATACCCTTTTTTACTTACAGATATGCTTTTTTCAACAATTAAAGGTGTTAACTTAATTTGCTCTGCAGGTTAAAATGCAAATGCAACTTGTTACTATTCTTCAGAGTTTATTTAATTAGTAGTTAATATAATTCTACAAATAAGCTTAAAGTGGCACATAATTTAAATTAAGAAGTTCAGACATACTCTAAATCAAAGTGATAATTTTTTCAAACTTCTCTTAATGTGAATATTTGAACTTTCTTGGATTTGTATTCATACATTAAAAGCAATTCAACTATTTAATTCATAAAACACTTTTATAATAGTTTGATGAATAGAATATAAGAAAAAATTTGATCATAGTTTAAGATTTATCAAAATATATATACATATACATATAATTTCTTGGTATTTGTTCTATGGCTTTTCTCAACAGGCAACAAGGCTTTTAAATAAATTTGAATTTACTCACAGAGTTGTTAATTTTCAGTTTAAGAGTTCCAGAAGCCCCTACAAAGCTTTTGTGGTATAATTCTACTACAGTATGGGTTATCTAATAATCTGAAAATTCATCGAATCACTTCAAAGTAAGCTGAAAATCCCTGTGCAAATGTTACACATAGCAACTGTGCAGACGGTGTAAGACAATTGTCATGTACATTTTAAATCTTCCCTTTTTCATGCATGTAGTGCAATACCTTCTATCAGCACAAGGGTGTCTTAGATTTCAGATTCTTTCCCTTCAAAATTTCTTAAAAATATGTATGATATTTACAATTTTGTTTTTTCCTTTTACTATATCGTATAAAAATATTGACCTCTGTGATGTAGCTAGATTGTACAATCCTAATTAATGAGGATGTTTGCCTTAGTTTCTCGTTGCCAATTCATGGAAAAATAGCTCCATTAAACCTAAAGTCTAGGTCCAGGCATGGTGGTGCTTGTCTATAATCCCAGTGACTCAGGATGCTAAGATAGGTAGATTTCAAGTCAAAGCCAGCCTCAGCAACCTAGTGAGGCCCTCAGGAACTCAGTAAGACCCTATCTCAAAATAAAGTATAAAAAAGGCTATGGGTGTTGCTCAGTGGTTAAGCACTCCTGGGTTTAATCTGTGGTGGTGGTGGGGAGGTAAATTTTAGCTTTTTGTATAAAGGCCTATATGAAGTTGAGAATATTTACCCTATTAATTGATGAAGAGGTTGTGTCATGGTAAGGAAGACCTGTCAACTCCATAGTATATACTGTGATGATTACTTTTTAATATAGGAAAAGCAGAATATCAAGTTATTTCAAATATTATCACACTTAAGGTCTGAATTGTCATTGGTATCAGTAGACCAGAAAATACAATAATGGCTCCACTGCTATGAGTAGAAATGTATAAAGACATATTACTGCCAAAGATGTCAGTTTTCAATGGGCCTACAAAGCCTGTGGTACCACCCAGTATTCATTTCTCCAGTTTCAAGTGTTTAATTGGAATGGATATACTTAGCACTGAAGACTAACCACAGGGCTGTGTTCCTAGACCTGAAGTAAGACCAATAAGCAATGACCAGAAGTAAATAGTTTGTGCTGCTAACCCCTTTCTTTTTCCTGAGGAATGGAGGGCCATGGGAATTATGGAGGTGCTATTCTCAAGCTTGCATGTAACAATAGATCTTCTTTATAATAAGGATATTTGGGGGTGCCACAAAAACATGATGTTGTTGCTGTCAGGAGTGTAACTGCCTGACAGCCATAGTGCTGCTCCATGAATCTACCAGCATGTGTAAACTGCACTCACAGGACCTGTGCTTCTGGTGTTCCCAGCAAAGACTGAGCCATCAGCCTTCTTCTTTTGAGATAAAATGTTTCCATTGTGTGATTTTGTCTTCAAGAGAACCCTTCAACCTGATAAAACTTTCATACTCCATGAGTCTTCCAAATCTTTTGTTTTTTCTCTCTTTAAAAAGGCAGATCTGCATTAAAGGCTAAAAGATTTCCAAATAAGTTATGGCTCCCTCCCCATGTCTCCTTAAGAATATTTCTACCAGTAAAAATAGTACTAACTAATCCTTTCTTGGGGTCTTCCTTTCAGACAAGTAGATTGATATGATGGCTGTGTGGCTGGTGTTATGTCTATGGACATGTGGGCACATGTGATGTGGGTACGTGCATACATGTTTGTGTGTGTACACATTTATTGAGCATTCTTTTTCACTGAAAATATAACTGGATATTTTCCATATTAGTACAAGTACACTGCATCATTGCTTTAAAAAATCTCTTTAAAATGTACCATTCTATAAATGTAGAGTAGTTTATTCAATAGGTAGAACTAGATTATATCCATTATTTTGTTATGAATATTGCTGAGTATTAGCTTGCACTTATCATTTCAATAATGTATATATTTAGTATACATTTGTAGAATTTGAATTGCTAAATTGTTTTACTTGATTGCAATGAGTTTTTCCTTGTATTTGAATTCAAATTCATAGTGCTATATGTTAATATGTTTTCTGATTATTTTTCTATGAACACTACAGCATTTCTTTTATTCATTCAACATAGTCTTACATATAGGAGGAAATTGTTGTGACACATTCATGGACACATGGATATTTACAGAGCAAGCCAAGGCTGATGCCAGTTCATGATCTCCCCACTTTGAGTTCCCCCTGATCCCATGTTTCCCTACTTTACAGTGTTAGTTGGGCTTGTCACGGAAGTCAAAGGTTCCTCACTAGGTTGAAAACCCCTGTACTCCCTCCCTCCAGCTGCCTTGATATCCCTCCTATTCCCACCCCTCTCCCTGTCCCCCTCCCTTCATCTCCCAGCGTTTTGGCAAGGTTTCCCTGCTCATGTAAAAATTCACCCATGTTGAGGTTATTATTACCTAAGCCAACTTTCAGTCTGTTTCTGATTGTATTCTAGCTTCCACATATGAGAGAAAACATTTGACCCTTGAGTCTCTGAGTTTGGGATATTTCACTCAGCAAAATTTTTTTCCATGTACATCCATTTGGCTGCAAGTGCCACAATATCATTCTCTCTAATAGCAGAGTAGAATTCTATTGTATATATGTACCACAGTTTTTGAATCCACATGTCCAGTAAGGGGCATCTGGGTTTGTTCCATAGTTTAGCTATAATATATTGAACTGCTATAAACATGGAAGAAGCTGTATCTCTGTAGTATGCTGATTCTAGCTCCTTTGAGGAAAATACCCAGAGAGAGATAACTGGGTCATAAGGTGCTTCCAGCCCTAGTTCTTTGAGACTCCACACTGCTTTCCAGAGTGGCTGTATAAGCTTGCAGTCCCACCAACAGTGTGAAAGTGTTCCTACTTTCCTACAACCCCTCCAGCATCTGTCATTGTTCGTGTTCTTCATTTTTGCCACTCTGAAACCAGTGAGATGCAATCTCAGTGAAGTTTTGATTTGCATTTCTCTGATTTAATAGTGATGTAGAACATATTCTCATATATTTATGGGCTTTCTGGATTTCCTCTGTTGAGAAATTTCTATTTAGCTCCCTAGCCCATTTACTGATTTGATTATTTGTGGTTTTGGTGTTCAGTTTTTTGAGTTCTTCGTCTATTCTGGATTATTAGCCTTCTGTGTGAGGTGTAGCAGGCAAAGATCTTCACACATTCTTATAGGTTATCTCTTGACACTCTTGAATAATTCTTTAACTGTGCAGAAGCTTTTTAATTTAATGGCATCCCATTTGTTTATTCTTGGATTTTATAATTGTGCTATGAGAGTTGTTAAGGAAGGCAGTACTGACACCTATCGTGTAGTGTTGATCCTATTTTCTCTTCAAGCAGTAGTATAGTTGCTGGTTTAATTTCCAGAGTCTTGAACCATTTTGATTTGAATCTTGTTCAGGGTGAGAGGTTAGGATCCAATTTCAGTTGTCTGCAAATGGCTGACCAGTTTGCCCAGCACCATTTGTTGAAGAGGCTGTCATTCTTCCACACTATGCTTTTGCCCCCTTTATCAAATATCAGATGGTTAAAGATATGAGGATTTGTCTCAGTATCTTCTATTCTGTTCCATTGGTATTCATTTCTGTTTTGATACCAATACCATGCTGTTTTTTGTTGGGGTCTGACCTTCCGTCTGACCTTCACTCCATTTCATCAGCTGCCCTGGAGCGATCTTGTTACTATTTGTATAAATTCCTTCAGGAGGGGCTGCTAGGTCGTGCTTTGTTATACAAAAGATCAAACAGGGTGGGTCAGAATGTATGGACTACAGAATGTTCCTAACTTTTGTCTGTACTGAAATCTACATAACACCTGGCAACTCCCTTAGAAGGATTATTGATTCCTTGGCTGTCTCCCCTCCTCCTCTATAAAAACCCGTGTGCCTTAGTAATAAACGGATTCTGAGCTGCCATCAGCTGCATGTGGTTGACTCATTTCCCCGGCTGGGAGGGAAGGGGTCCCCGGTCGAGGGGGGACCCGGGTTCCAGCCGTCGGCACTCACCCTCCTCCTGATTGGCTCCCGGGGGGCAATCCAGCTCCCCACAGATGGTGCCCCGTGTGAGGAATTGCTCACACTCCCGCCATCAGGACATTGCCTGCCAGGAAGAAATTCTGGCTCCAGTGAGTTGCCCCCCAGCACCCTGGTTTTAGGGCCCCATCTTTTTTCCTTTTAATTTCTCCCCATTCGGCTGAGTAAGCCCACTGCCCTGGTCTTAGGGCCCCGCTTTTTTCCTTTTAATTTTTCCTTAGTCGGCTGCGAAAGCCCCCGCCCTGGTCCAAGGGCCCCACGCTCTCTCCTTTTTAATTCAAGTGCATAAGCCCAATGCCCTAGCCTTAAGGCTCACTTTCTTTACCTCAGCATTCTTGGGCTCCTTCTTTCTTCCCCCTGTTCCCCATCCCTGTCCTAACTAGGCCCCTCGGAGGATGGCCCAGGCTTGCTGGGTCGTTCTGCCTGTTCCTCGCTCTGGAGTGCAGCAGGGAGTGACTCCTTGCCCCATCCCTGTCCTAACTCGGCCCCTCGGAGAACGGCCCAGGCTTGCTAGGTCGTTCTGCCCACTCCTCGCAGAGGAACGATGCGGGGAACGACTCCTCTTCTCCGGTCCCCAACCCTGTCCTGCCGGCACCTGGTTCCCAATGTCCAGCTGGCTTGTAATTAGCAAATTGCCTGACCGCATGACTAAGCTATTCGGCCACTCATTTGTTACAGTCGGAGAAAGGTGTTTGCACTGTACCCTATGGCCTGCTAAAGGTGGGTCACCTTCTTTCCAGAGCTTGCTGCATACCGCATCCGCCTCTAACCCTCGGGGCAGTCGCCCCGCCCCATGGTATCCATGGGAGCCTGGGGGCTAGAGTGATGGCTGAAAGGTTGCAAGCCTCCCTTCTCTTAATTTTAAAGGACGTCCACTAATTCAGACAGGAGCTTCATTCTCAAGTTAATGCCAGGTTCACCACCAGCCTGTATAACCCAAAAATGCCCTAAAAAAGCCTCATTCTATCATTTTGCAGCTTAGCTCCTTTGTAAAAAGAAAGGAGATACCAACTAATTATCTGCTTGATAGACATCTTTTACAATGCAAATTACAAGAGCTAACGCCTAAACCGGCTTGAGAGAAAAAAAGAAAAAAAAATGTTACTTTTAAATTCAAGCGGCTGAGAGGCCTAAGGGAAAAGCCAACTGCTCCAAGTTAAATCCTAAGGAGTTTTCTCTTCATTTGGAGGTGGTCAACCAATTCAATGTTCTGTAAATATTTAAGCGTTTCATTCAGTACTTCTAGGATTTTTCTTCAACGGAAAAAGATGGTTTAAATTTTTATAATGTCCTGAGGTTTCATGGATAACCTAAGTTAACAATATCTTAATTTAGTTTCTATAAGATGACATTTGAGTCTATTAAGTGTGTTCTTATAAGTTCTATAAGGTAACATACATTTGGGTTTATTAAATGTGCTTTTATAGATTGGAAACTAAAAGGATAATTTAAGATTGCTTTTATCTGGGTCTTCACTAAAAGAAAACAAGGTTATTAAAAACTAAAATTCTAACAAGTGTAATTCTATATGTAAAGAGTACAAAAGGTTTAAAGTGATTATAAAAACATTAAAAATTTCATAAAGATTAGATCAGAATACAGATTTTAAAAAGGGTCAAGGCATTATGGAGCGTGTACATCTCACCATCAAAAATTATCTACTTAAAAATAAAAAGGGGGAGTATACTGCCCCATGAGACCTACTTAATCCTCTTTATTCTTAAAATTTTTTAACTTTGGATGCTAACAAGAATACCCGCAGCCAAAAGCCATTGGCATCCTAGTGGCTGACCCTATGCACAAGTCATGTAAAAGGATCCCATTGATAACCAAAGGCATGGACCCGACCCTGTCTTAATCTGGGGTGGAGGTAGTATTTGTGTTTTTCCATAGAAAAATGATGGTCCCCGAAAAATTCCGGAACAACTTGTGTGCCAGCTTTCTGCTTCTGATGGGACATCAAAATGACACGGAGTCCTACTGAGCTTTGTTCCTGCTAAAAGGGATTTCCTGACTCCTCCCTCCTCCGTGTCCCTGCAACAATTCCTGTTCCAGTGAAAGTAAAGGTGAATGCCCAGAACATTCAGCTCTATCAAACCTGAAGGGACTTTGGATTTACAGCGGCTATTGTGACAGCCATTGTGGCTGCAACTACAGCTGCTGTTGCCGAGGGACTGGCTATGCACCATTCAGTGGCCACAGGGACAGCGGTAAATAAATTGGCTGAACAAACTGCTACTGCCCTAAGTACTCAACAGCAAATTAATGAACAGTTACAAGCGGACATAATTCTGTTAAACTAACTTGATGCAAGAATTAGAATTGCTGTATGATATTTCACATGTCTTGTTCCCCACTGTTCAAAGATATTTGTGTAATACCTGTTTCTTATACTATGCACAATTTGTCTACATCTATATCTCAACTAAGTGAGATGGTGAGAGGCCTTTGGAACAAGTTTAGGAATTTAACCACTTTGTTAATTAGAGAAATTAAGGCTCTAATTGAGAGCCGAATTCCACCAATGTCTTTATTTGACTTGTAACCAGGATGTCAAAAGCCCTTAAAAAATTGATCTGGCATTGCCGCCTGGATTGGAGTGTTAAGTTTAGGTATAATTTTCCTCATTTATCGCTCTTACAGCTGATGGCAGCAACAATAGACTAAAAATCATGAAATACCCTGCTGGCACAGCAGCAAGGGCAAGACCCCTCTCCCAAATATGGTTTCATATGTTAAAGGAGACATGAGTCCTTGAATCAATGACGGGTAAGATGGAATGGATGCCTTGCTGACCTAAGCCAGGGAAGCAACCATGCTGTTGCCCATCCCCATGACGGGTAAAGAGGGTTATCACATTCCACAACCTAAGACAGATCCTGGACGCTTTCAAATAAAATAAAAAGGGGGAATTGTTGGGGTCTGACCTTCGGTCTGACCTTCACTCCATTTCATCAGCTGCCCTGGAGCGATCTTGTTACTATTTGTATAAATTCCTTCAGGAGGGGCTGCTAGGTCGTGCTTTGTTATACAAAAGATCAAACAGGGTGGGTCAGAATTTATCGACTCAGAATGTTCCTAACTTTTGTCTGTACTGAAATCTACATAACACCTGGCAACTCCCTTAGAAGGATTATTGATTCCTTGGCTGTCTCCCCTCCTCCTCTATAAAAACCCGTGTGCCTTAGTAATAAACGGATTCTGAGCTGCCATCAGCTGCATGTGGTTGACTCGTTTCCCCGGCTGGGAGGGAAGGGGTCCCCGGGCGAGGGGGGACCCGGGTTCCAGCCGTCGGCACTCACCCTCCTCCTGATTGGCTCCCGGGGGGCAATTCAGCTCCCCACAGTTTTTGTTATTATAGCCCTATAGTATAATTTCAGGTCAGGAATTTGTGACACCTTCCTCTTTCTTGCTTAGTGATGTTTTGGCTATTCTGGGTCTTCTGTTACATATGAATTTGAGAATTGCTTTTTCTTTCTCCATGAAGAATGTCATTGGTATCTTCTGCAATTTCTTTCTTTTTTTTTTAAAGCGAGAAGGACAGTGAGAGAGAGAGAGAGAGAGAGAGAGAGAGAGAGAATTAATTTTTATTGAGTTTTTCACATGGCCTTCGTTGCTCCAACACTTATGGGTACTGGGGCCTGAACTCATGTACCTGCACATGACAGGCAAGCACCGTAACTGCCGAGCCACCGCTCAAGTCCCTGCAATTTCTTTTTTTAATGTTCAATAGTTTTCATTGTAGAGGTCTTTAATATCCTTTGCTAGATTGATACCCAAGTATTTTATTCTTTTTGAGGAAATTGTGAATGGGACAGACTTCCTCATTTCTTCTTCAGTGGTCTCTTTGCTGGAGTATAGGAAAGATAATGATTTATGAATGTTGATCTTATAGCCAGCCACTTTGCTGAAATTGTTTATAAGCTCTACACTACTGCATTTTTATTTATTCAGTCAAGCTAACTTTTATGCCTGGAAAATATGTGGAACTATATCATCTATTGTTTTCTTTATTTTTAAGAACAATTTTAAGTTCATGGCAGAATTGAGTAGAAAGTCAAAGTTCTTTATGTACACACTGCTCCCACATGTGCACATTACTGACATCTTCCACCAGAGAAGTACATTTGACACAATTGGTGACCCTCATTTACTTTTCTTTATCATCAGAAGCTCATAAATTACATTATGGCTAACTGTGGTTGATAATTCTGTGTTTAAAAAAATGACATGCATTCACCATTACAGTATCAGAGATACCGCACTGCCTTACACATCCTCTATACTCTACTTGTTCATTTCTACCGCCCCTAATATTTTCTAACCACTGATAGTTTTACTGTCACTATGGTTTGATTCAGAATGTTATGTAGCTTGAATCACACAATATGTAAGTTTTTAAGACTGGGTTCGAATATACATTTAAATGTCCTCTATATTTGTGGTATAATAACTCATTCCTCTTTAGTGCTGAATAATATTCAGTTTTTTGAATATACCAAAATATATTTATCCATCTGCCTATAAAGGACATCTTGGTTGCTTCTAAGTTTTGGCAATTATGGATAGAGCTACTATATACATTTGTGTGCATGTTTTGTGAGGACATAAGTTTTTAGCCTCTTTGGGTAAATAATAAGGAGTGGGACTCCTGGATCATATGGAAAAACTATGTTTAATTTTGTAAAAAACCTCTAAACTGCCTTGCAATGTATCTGTACCATTTTCTGTCCCCACAGAAAGTAAATGAGAATTCCTTTGGCTCCACACTGTCACCAGCATTTGGTATTGTCATGGATTTCAGTCATTTCAATATGTAAGCAGTGGTATTTCATTTGCTTTCCCATGTGACATATAATGTAGAGCATCTCTTCTTATGCTTATTTGCAATCAATAAGTCTTCTTCAGTGAGGTATCTGTTAAGGTCTTGGACTCATTTCTTAAATTAAGTTTGTTTTCTTTGTTGAGTTTTAAGAGGTCTTTGTATACTTTATATATGTCATTTATCATATATTTTATTGGAAATATTTTCTCCAACTAAGTGGCTTCTTTTGGTATTTTCTTGATAATGTATTTTACAGAACAGAAATTATTAATTTTAATAAAATTCAGTTTTTCAGGTTTTTTTTCTTTCATGGATTATGTCTCTGCTGTTATACCTAAAAAGTAATTATTAAACCTTAGGGTGTCTAGATTTTTTAATAGTATATTTTAGGAACTTTATAGCTTTCAATTTTAAATTTAGGTTTGTAAATCAAAATTTAGTTAATTTTTGTTTTAGCATTAATTTTTAAATCTTTCATTATTTTATGCCTTGCATTAAGAAAGATCAATTATACATATGTTGGAACACAATAAAATAATTTCTAAATACTGTTGCTCCCTGAAGCGTTCTGGAGCAGACAGTAGGTGGAACGACCCGATTTAGCTGGACGTTCTGCTCGGAAGGGGCCAAGCAGGACGGAAGGCGGCCGGGAAAGAAGACTCAGACACACGTGGATGGCGGCTTGAAACTATCCCACTTTATTCTTCCCGCACATCAGTAGATATATCGAGAACAGGCTACTAAGGAACCAATAGTGAATTGGTAAGCTAGC
>PVKS010002645.1:0-12031 GCA_004027875.1 Aplodontia rufa | reverse complement strand
CAGAAAGCGGCGCTCCAGCGCAGGCGTGTAGCTCACCTTGCTCAGAGCGCGCGAAATGTGAAGGGGGAGGAGAGAGAAGTATTATGGCGTCCAATATGGTGATTTTTCTCTTGCATAGAGCCCTACAAATACAGTATTTTCTTTTGTCTTACCATGGGAATCTGAGTGCGCTCCTGCAGCATGAGGTGATTCTCAGGAGCGTCTTGAAGTCACTGATGGTGGGGTGGATGCCATCTCCATTATTTTCTTTTAAGTCCTTAAATCATTAACTTTCTTTTCTCATCTCAGTTTTGGCACTGTGCATTTACCTGTTCGTCCTGCAATGTCCAACACCTTTCTTCTGCTACCAAAGTAGCATTTATTTTAAATATTTTATTACATTTTACATTTATAAGGCTTTCAAGATAGCATTTGGTATTATATAATCCCACATTTCTTGTTTATATGTACATTTGGTTTATATCAGCAATGAATTTAATAATTGTCTTGAATGATGATGGAATGATAGTGGAATGATGATGAATGATAGTGGAATGATGATGGAATGATAGTTACATTTTTCTTTTGATTGCAATGTTTCTTTTCTTTTTTAAGAGAAAAAAGGGAGAGTGTGTGTGTGAGAGAGAGTGAAAGAGAGAAACTATTTTATCTAGTTTTCATCTGGTTTTCATTGTTCCAACACTTAGTTGTGTATGTGGTGCTAGGGTTTGAAACTGGGTGCTTGCACATGTCAGGCATGTGTGATACTGCTCCAGCCTCTGGTTGCAATGTTTCTGATGAGTATTTTTACACTTTCAATTTTCTGTTTTTTCTGTGTGTTTTCCCCATATAATAAAAACCCTCAGGTTGTTTTTTGTATAAATACTCTATCATTTTATATAAGGAATTTTAACATCCACAGAGTTTGGCATCCACAAAACATCCTGGGATCAATCCTCCCTTGATACTGAGACACAAGTATCCTCTGCTATACTGCCATTTGCTACCTATAATTGTTTAGATCTAGTATGCTCCCCAGGTCCACATGGTAAGGCCTTGGTTGCCAACTTCAACACTATTGGGAGGAGGTAGAAGTTTTAAGAGGCAGTGCCTAATAGAAGGAAGTTATGTTAATGGAGCATGCCCTTGAAGGGGATATTGGATCCCCAGGCTATTTCTCTCTCTCTTTGCTTCTTGGTTGCCATAAGATGAACAGAGTTTCTCTGCCATTTGATTCCACTATCTTGATATGTTGTGCTGTCACAGGCTAAAAGCAACAGAACCAAGCAGCCTAGAGAGCTGTACAAGTTAGGAATCTATATCCAGTGGTAATAAGAACCACCCATCAAATGCAGTATGTGAATGTTTGAGTAGCCAGTTCTACAGAAAACTGATAAAGACATTTCTTCCCTGATATAATAACCAAACATCAGGTCGACAGAATTTTGACTGGTTATATCAAACACAAACTCAATTACTACCACTGAATTGTTTGTAGGTTTTCAGAGAAGAGCTTTGTAATCTGTTCTTTGTATGGTAGTTGCTTTCTGAAATGAACAAGTTTAAAGCCTAGACACTGAGAAACAAGGTCTTCCAAAATAATTTCTAGAATTGCTGATGAGATGGATAAGGAATTAAGCACATATTATTTGAAACACCCCCCAACCCAGGTTCTTCACATCCCACTACTAACAACAATAAAAATAAACAAACAAAACAAATCCCAACAAATAAAAACAAATACCTTTTTATGAGAATCATCCACAAGTCATATATAAAATAAATAATCTTTCAACTCCTAAACACTAATGTTGCTTACTGTAAAATTTGGTCTTCAACTGTATGATTAGTATAGTACTTGTCCTAGGTATGTTCAGATTATAATTTTCAACATTCAATTAGGTAATTAGGTAATGGGTCACAATAAAAGTTTAACAGTTTTATTGATTCTAAAAATGGAGTATTTAATTAACCCCCCTATATATATATATATATATATATATAGAGAGAGAGAGAGAGAGAGAGAGAAAGAAAGGAAAGAAAGAAGGTGAGAGGGGAGAAAGAGAGAAACAAAAACTAGGTAACAAGTACATTTTTGTGTCATTAATAAATTTCAGATAGTTTAAATGTTGGTTGACTAAGGAAATTAAAAAAGAAATAAATTTATTTTAATATTTACTTAAACAATTTATTTTATGTAAGTTTTGACTATAATAGAATTTTGAAGGTATGAAAGTGTAACTTTTGTTTCACCATTAAGTGATGATTTTTTAAATATATTATCTATTTACCAATGAGAATTTTAAGCTAAGAATTTTCTGGAATAGATTAAATCTAAAGTCTTTTAAGCATTGAGAAGTGGGTGAAGATAGTCCTTGGTATGCTTGAGGAGTCCCAATTTATTTTTGGTGCCCTAGAGATTTTATTTAAATTACTCTTGTTTTATCCTCAAAAGTATTCCATTTGAATTTCACAAAATAGTATCATTTGTTAGCTACTAAAATTGTCTGATAGTAATCCAACTTTACTATTCAATTCAATTCACTGTTCACCTCCTCTTCTCTTGAGTTCCCCAGAGATATTTTACATATTTCCCTCCACCCACTTTAGAGGGGATTTTCTACATGCTTGTCTTAGTTGATAATCCAGGGAGAGCCTCTTCATTTCATTCCTCTCGCATTTACTATCCTGTATAGTAATTTGAAGTTTCAGAAAATATGGAACAGAAGGTGTATATGTTCTTTATATTTGAACTGTAAATCCTGGGGCACTCCAGTGAACCAAAATGTTGGGTTTCAGGGATAAAGAAGTTCACATCTGTATTCTGCTATAATTTACAACATGCTGTAATATAGATCTTCATCTACATTAAAAGCAATTGTTTCCTCTAATCTCTTTATTGAGCTAATCCAATAATTGTGAAGCAGTGCTATGGGGACATTTTTGATGAATCCACACAAAAGCATCATTTCAAGCTTATCTGTATGAACCCGGTCTCACTGCAAATATCTAAAACAAATTTCAAGTTCTTCTTATCTCCAGAACACTTCAATAATTGCTGTTTTCATAGGCCATTGCCTATGAAAATGTTTGTGTTGACAATTGGAATAATGTGGCCAAGGGAGGCTGGCAGCAGGAGGAGACAAGGATTCTCCATGAGAAGCTCTGGGAGGAGTGTAGCTCTATTGATACCTGCTTTCATTCAATGCCATTAAGAAAGGACTCCTGTCCTCCAGAATAATTTGGTGTTTTAAACTACCAAGATAATGGTAATTTGTTATAGCAGCCTTAAGAACTTGAGCAAAATATATTTGTTAAAAGTTTTTTTTTCCAATGAGTATTATTCTTATATACTCTATGAAGCAATCAAATTTACTTTCGAGTTCATAGTAAGTGCTTCGTTTTACGTTTGGAGTGAATGTGTCTATGATTTTACTTTCCCTCACTTTAAAGGAATATCTGAGAAAACTTACTAATAATGACTAAGGTTTATTGTGGCTATCAGTTTTGATGGTTTTTAGTTCATCATTAATTGACACCATATTTTGGGGCCAGTGGTGAAGCAGCCAGCCATGGTAGGAGTATGTATTGCAGCAAAACCACTGACTTCATGGCCAGAAAGCAAACAGAGAAACAGGAAAGACTGGGCTCCCACAATTTCTTTGAAGGTACATCCCTGAAGCTCTAAGAATCTCCCATTAGGATGATTCTCCTGTAGGTTCCACCACCTCCCAACAGGTAGTGCCACCGTGGGAGCCAATCCTTTAACAGATGGGCCTTTAGGGACATTCCAGTCCCAAACAATTGCAATATATATTTTTTAATTTTCTCTTTAAATCTCTTCAGAATATGGACAGATATTATAAACAGTACTTCAGAAAGATTACCCTAAGTGTTCTAAAATGTCTTTTAGTAAAAATAACCTCAATATAATTTAAATAAAAATGTAAAACACTTTTAAAAATGTTAAATTCTGCTTTATCCCTGAATAGGCATTCACAGATTTATGTTTCACTAACTATTGCTGAATGTTGCTACCAAATTGCCAATGGATTTAAATTATTAAGGATGTCAGAAGAAGAGTCTGAGGAAGAAGGCCTTTGTGTACTTGTAAAAAAGGACCTTTGTTTTAGCCAACTCAAATCATTCAAAAACAATTGCCCCAGAATTAAAGCCTTGCTGTTGATGACCATATAAAAAGCACAGGGGTCAGGGCCTTGTCTATCAGCTTTACATTGTGTCATAAAAACCAACACTTCCAAAACTCACTTTAGAGAAACTGTAGAAAATACACTCCTTCTTGCTCCAAAAAGTCTAAGGAATAACGGCATCCGTAAATGCCTGGAGAAGACGGCATGGCACTCAGCAGATACTCAGTAGATATTTATTAAATTGTTTTTAGAAGAAGTTGTAAAATATAAAGGAAGCTGCAACTTTCACTTTTCTGTGTATTTAATTTCTGATTGAGAATATAACTTTTGATTTTGAGACTTTTAAAATTAATTAATTAAGTTTTTGGGTGGGGGGAGGACAGGGATTAAATTTGGGGAACTTTACTTCTGAGCTACCTCCTAAGCTACCTCCTAACCTCCAGTTCCTTTTTCTTTCTTTCTTTCTTTTTTCTCTGAGACAGGGTCTCAATAAGCTTCATTTCCATTTTTTATCAGTCCTTTGCTCTAGACCTCAACCTTCCCATTTCTATATAGCAACGATATAGAGATGCTCTGTGTAATCCCCAAGATGGACAAATTGATTAGAAGAAATATGCATGCTCATGTAATTTATAAACAACTTTAGAAATCAAAGGAATTAATTTTATTTCCTTTAGGTTCCTATGCTTTACTATACCATCATAAATTGGTTTTAATACATGAACTAACTTATAATTCATTTCCACCAATTCTAATGATGCCTGAGCCAAGTAAGATACATGAAAATTCAAACATACACAAAAGAAATTGCCTCAGTCAGAGCTGACTTCATCCACGTGGAACATTATGGGCCTTTTGAATTGCATGACACATATTGTCCGTTTTATTTATATTTTGCCACCTTTATTTCCGTCCCCCTTTGTATATTTCTGCTGTTCTCTTCATCTTCAAAGTGTACTTTTGTGTTCTGCATTCCCTTTTCACTTCATTTCACTTGTTATACCCACAACTCTGTCTCTGAATTTAACTTTGATTCTAGCTTTTACTCTTCTAAATTTATGCTTTTTAAAGCCATGAAGGAATGTACTTTAAAAGCAACTGTTATATCTGTGGGTCTGCATTTCCTTCATCAGTCTTCAGTAGAGACTTCATATAAAAAAATAAAAAGAAAAACAAAAAGATTCCACTGAAATCTTTGGCGTGCTTGTCCCTTTACTTCAAGTTTCTTTGACATCTAGCAGATGAGAACACTGCAGTAATTTCACAGAAATGCTGCCAAATATGACACGGGAAAAGCACAAAGCACATACTCTATCTTGCTTCAAAAAGCCTAAGGCCTAATGACATCCGTAAATGCCTGGAAAAAGCAAGTGTTGACAGTACTGCCAAGAGTAGTGTTGGCGGGTGCTGGAGGAAATGGCCTGGAGATGTCAAGAGGAGAAGTCTCCCTCCTGGGCAGGACCCTGTTCCACTCATTCATGCATAATATCAGGCATTTTGTATATCAGCTGTTTATTGTTGCAACACTGAGGCTGTGCAATTTCCATATCACAGGGGCCTCAAGGACCCATTATCTTGATTGTTTAAAAGAACGGAACAGAGAAATACATATCTTATGCTAAGTTTTGGAGATGGTTTGAGTGTGTACTTCAACCTTTTGGGTATTGGAGTTTAATTTTCATTGTGAAATTTTTTTTTTCTTAAAAGAGAGCCGGACACTGAGAGAGAGAAAGAGAGAATAAACTTTATGTAGTTGTTCATTTGTTTTTTGTTGCTCTGACACTTTGTTGTGTATGTGATGCTGAGGTTTGAACTCGGGTCCTCATGCATGCCAGGCAAGTGCTGTAACTGCTGAGCCACTGCTCAGGGCCCTCACTACAAATTGTTAAGAGAGTGAAAACATTTCAAACATTTCACTGCTCATTAGTGTTTAGAGTTGGAGCCTTTAAGATGCGATTAGGATTGCATGTGTTCATCACAGTGGGGCCCCCATGATGGAGTACTGGTGGCATTATGGGAAGACCTAGAGGTTAGAGGACACATACACATACTTCTTTTCTCTTCTCAAGTGATGGCCTGCTCAAACTCAGGTCTCTGTCAACAAGAAGTCATCACCAGAGGGGGGCCCTTAAATTTGGACCAGAGCTGTGAGCAAAAATAAATTTTATCTTCTTAATGAAAATTAAATTACACAATTTCAGATATTTTGTTACAGTAACACAAAATATAATAGTATGCTTTCTAATTTATTTTCATAGAAGTAATAAGTAAGGTGTTTGGTCCTTCTTTGCTCTGTATCCTTATTTCCATTCCTTTGTCTCTTAATAGCCTGGTTTTGCCTTCATTTTTTTTTTATCTCCCTCATTATCAATAACTGCAGACATTTGGATCCATATCTTCTTCATTCAATTATATTCTAATTTTCATAACTTATAAAAGTGTTTCTCTCAGCACTACTGATTTGATTCTTTTCTTTGAGATTTTTTTTTCATAATAAGAAAACTCTGATCAATTCTTTGTACGCTATAGATGTTGGTTCTGGATATCACTGGTAGATATTTGCACTTTTTCCTGATGAGGATATACTGTATTTAATGGGGGAAGAGATTTGTTTTTTAGTGAAGTCTCAAATGGGATTGAATCCATGTAGTTGTGTGCCAGAATTTATTGCCAGTATGTTTTTCCTCCAGGAATTATTTTCTTCTTTCCCTAGGACATGGGGATCGCTGTCTCTAGTTGATGAGCCTAGAGCCTTCTCTTTTCTCCGAGAATCAATTCATCACTTATGTTTTCCTTTTGTTCTTCTTTTTTCTAAACTGTTTTTCTTATCCACAGAGCACAGAGAGTGTGTCAAATTTTGATTAATGTTTCTACGTGTTTGTTTTAATGCAAAATATAATTTCTTCTATTTCAAACATTTCCAGTTTATTTAGAAGACTAAACCTCAGTTATGCTCAGATATAATAATTTGAAACAGGAGGCATTTTATGCGTATAGTGTTTGTAACCACTAAGGAAAATATAATTGAAAGGATGAGAAATTACCACTTAAAGAAGCTTCTAATTTCTGTTAAGATTATAGGATTTTATCTAGGGATATTGGGAGCTATTTAAGGGTTGTAAGTGTAGAAAATCAGAATCTCTTTTGTTTTGCATGGAATATAGTGTTTTATTTTATGAAGCAAATGCCACAGGGAAGCAAGGAACTGAAACTGCAAACCTGGGTTCTTGTGTTCCAATGAAAGAAAATTTAAATTCAGACACCAGAGTCATACAAGATAATTTTATTATAAGTAAAACAGACGTGAAAGTAAAGTAAAAGCAGAGTAAGTTTCAAGCAGGAAGCACTCTCAAGCGAGAGAGTGGGCTGTCTCTGAGCAGAGAACGACAAAGGAGACAATGCTGTCTCCTTATCACTGTTTGATGGTTTATTTGAATATTATGGTCCTCCTTCAACAGCCTTCACCAATCAGGTGTTCAGCTTCTCCTTCATGTTGGGTGATGGAGTTTTGGACCTTAGTTGGTCCTTTCTTGAACTATCATGGTGGCTATCCTATTTAGGGGGACTGCATCTACAAGTCAATCCCATATTATTGTGGGCATTGGCATCAATAGCAGTCAAAAGTTACCTCAGTGCACCTGCGCTATTAAGGAATACTCCCTTCTGAGCTAGGAGGAGAAGGAGACACCTGGGGACAGTAGCTTTAGTTTCACCTCAGCTTTTATGTCAAGAGATAGTCCCATAGATCCTTTGTTCTTGAAGCATTCTCCCTCCCCATTATCTCTTTTGCTTTTGTTTGTCCTCAACATCTGTGTACTAATGTTTTCCCGTAGCTTATCTGCCTTGGCAGTAACTTAAAGAAAACTTCCTGTGGCCTTGTCAAGCATTTCACTGCTCATTGCTAGCTACTACCTAACACAAGAAGAGATCGCCTATGAATGCTTCTCAACTTATGATGGACCTGCCTTTTGATAAAGCAATCCTAGATTTAAAATATTATAAATTGAAAATACATTTAATATACCTATCCCACCATAGCTTAGCCTACCTTAAATATGCTTAGAACACTTATAACAGTCTATAGGGGCTGGAGAGGTGGCTCAGCTGTTTCAGTGCTTGCTTGGCAAGCACGAGGACCCGGGTTCGAACCCCAGCACCACATACACACCTAAGTGTTAGAACAATTAAGGCCATGTGGAAAACTAAATAAAGTTGTTTCTTTCTCTGTCTCTCTCACTGTCCCTCTCTCTTTAAAAAAAAAAAGTCTATAGCTGGAGAAATCATCTTAATGCAATGCCCACTTTATAATAAAGTATAGCATATGTCGTGTAATTTCTTGAATACTTGTATCTGAAAAACGCTGGCAAGGTGTACACTGTAGAATATTGTTGGTTACATTCACGGCTGTGTGCTGCCTAAGGCCACTGCCAGGCATTGCAAGAGAATTTCATATCTCATACTTTGGGCCCAGAAAAATATCAAAATTCCAAACTTGGTATTTTGTTTCTACTGAGTGTATGTGGCTTTTTTTTTTTTTTTTTAAGAGAATGGGACTGAGAGAGAGAAAAAAAGAATCAATTTTATTTAGATTTTCATGTGGCTTTTGTTGCTCCAACACTTCCTGCGTACATGGTGCTGGGGTTCAAACCTGCATCCTCAGGCATGCCAAGCAAGGGCCACCGCTTAGGCCCCCATATATTGCTTTTGCATCATTATAGATTTGTAAAAGTTGTAAGTCAAATCATTATAAGTCAGGAGTCAGCTGTATCTGGAATGCTTGTGAGAGATCGCATAAGGTTAAAATCAAAATAAACAAAATTAGAGGCACATAACAATTTGGAGGAACTGAAAGGAAAAGAGAAAAAGTGAACAAGTCTACCTTGAACCAAAGAAGCAAAGGTGCAACCACTTTGTAAATTTCCAGAATCAGCCAGTTGACAGATTCAAAAAGCCTTGAATGAATGGATGACTGGGTCCCCTTGATAAATACCCTGCTGTGCTGCCAAAGGCATATAATATACTCTTTCTTCAGTCTTCCCTAAGGAAACCTACAGTCTTTTACCAGGGTGACTATAGATTGGAAAAATGAAATGAGCAGAGTTTTGTTGTTTTTTTTTTTAAATTCTTAGACACTGGTTGGATCTAAGCTGACTCTAATTCTCTAACTCCAGGAAACCCATAATGTCACTACGGCCCATCATTCAGAGTAGAGGCCTACAGAGGTCAGATGATGAATGAAGCTTTGTATCATGTCCATCTTACATGGGCCTAATACAGTACAACCCTGGTCTTATTGTGTTGTTATTTCACCAGCTGCAGAATGCATAATTGAATGGTGGGTCTGGAGTGGTGGCTCAGCAGTTATGGTGCTTGCCTGGCATGCCTGAGGACACAGGTTCAAACCCCACCACCATATACGCAACTAAGTGTCAAGAGTAGTGAAAGTCACATGAAAAACTAAATAAAATTAATTCTTTCTTGAGGGAGAGTGTGAGAGAGAGAAGGAAAGAGAGAATCAACTTTATTTAGTTTGTCCTCTGGTTTTTGTTGCTGCACCACTGTTGTGTATGTATGTGGTGCTGGGGTTTGAACCTGGATCCTCATGCATGCCAGGCAAGTGTGGTATGGCTGAGCCACTACTCCAGCCTGGGGACATTCACTCCTAAATATCAAAATTTAGTTCCTTCCACATAATCCACTTAATTTCACATACATTTTCACATTTTACCTTTTATAAGATTTTTGAAAAGAATGAAAAACATTCCTAATCCTATGTATAACCTTATTACAAAGTCAGAAAATTAAGTTAGAATAGAAAATGCAATGGTTTAAGCATAATTTAATACTAGTGACAGTCTCAAAACAACAAAAATAAATTTCCATTCTTTTCCATCCCTTGTGTGTAGTGACATGCTAAAGATTTCTAATCATCGATCTTCCAGAAGGAATATGGTACAATGTGACCATAAGGCAAGGACATAAAATCCATAAAAATACCACTTATCACTGGTGTTTCTCTGGGCAAATAACCCTTCCCCACATCAAATTTACATCAGTAAAGCATCCTGGTGGACACTCATCTAATTTCCTCATAGGGTTGTCAGAAGTATCAATGGGTTTGTATATATAACACTTTTGTGGTATGTCTGCCATCTAACAAGCATATGCCTTCTTTGTACAAAGTATTTGTTAGTGTCTGTTAGACCAGAGACAAGACCTCATTTCCTCCTGTATATTTTTAAAGAATGCTGTATATTCAAGTAGAAACCTTAAGAATCCAAAGGCTCTTCTTATTCCTCGTAATATGTTTACCCTTTCCCCCCATTTTTAAGTTTACATTGTATGAGGTCAAACCCAATTGCTAATCTAACTTTCTCTGAAGTTTTTACATTCTCCCATGCAAATTTATTTTTTTACATTTAACTTATAAGCTCCTTTGTGGTCAAATAGATAAATAAACATTCTTCATGTATTTTCTCTCTAAGTGTTTTAAATATGTTAAACCTAAAAGCAAAAACAAGATCTTTGTGACCCAAGTGAAGAAAGAAAAAAAATTGAATATATCAAAGAAACATTTAGATATTTCAATTGCCTCTAAATATCACAAGGCTAAAGACACTGGAATTCAAGACCTGTAACTATCATTCAAAGATTCCTTCCCTTTTGAAGTCCTGGCTCTTTTCAACTGGCCATTCATTATTTCATGTTAATAGAGAACAATATTTTCCACACAAAAAAATTATATTTATTGCAATTCTGTCCAACTTACAAATGTTTCCTGTACATCTCTATTTCAGGTACGACAATCATATTTGACTAAAACTTTTCTTGCTGAGATTCATGAAAATTAAAGCAATGTAGTAGAAAGATTGTCAAGAGACTATTTTATCATTTATTTAGCTTAAATATGTTTAAAGCAGTTTCTGTCAAATGCAAAAGACATAGCAAGATAAACCTTCTATGGCTTGTCATACTCTTAAAAAAATATTTGCCCCCAAATTTGTTGGTTATTGTAACAACATTGTTCTAAATTTTATATTTTTAACATTAACAGTGAACAGGATAATGATTTGCACTATAATTAGCCTCCTCTAATTAAAATTTTTTTTACTTGGATTATGTCCATTTAGTAAGATTATCTGATTTTGGCAGTCAGTTGATTTTTGTGTTAATCTTGACATAAAATATGGTTTTATATTTTGTTATGATTTTGAAGATTCAATGTTTAAGTCATAATTGTTTGAATTTTATTCAATCATGATTTTTATATCTTTATTTCCTTGAGTCCTACAGGGTTCAAAACATACTACTTCAAAATATGTGCTTTGGCATATTGACTATTTTAAGTTGAAAACTGAAATATATTCAATAGGAAAGGACTTTCTGACCTCCTATTTCTGTCTTTAACTGATCATGAGATTTTCACATGAGAACTGTCCTCCCAATACCCAGAGGAAGGAAGCCCCTTTATCTTACTGTTGTTTATTATATAACTATTATCTTAGCACTCATGTTTTATAGAAATGAAGGAAAGTACTTAAAATTCAGAAGCTATTAATTCTCAAATTTATGAGCTTTTGTTAATGTATCCTTGAAAACTGTTTTCAGTCTTCTTGAAGAAAATATATAAATTAAAAGGTTTTCTTAAATATTTCAATTTTTTTCCAAGAACTTTATAACACATGGATTCTTGAAGTTATTATTATCTGTTGTCTTATTTAGTTCATCTGCTATGACAAAATGCTATAAACTTGGTGTCATATAAATGACACAATATTATTTCTCACAGTTCTGGAGACTGGAAGTTTGAGATCAAGGAACAAGAAAGGTCAGGTACCTGTGAAATCCCAGTCCTGTATTTTAGGGGACATTCTAATTATATCCTAATGTGACTGAGAGCA